>JACEVL010001084.1:0-208041 GCA_020284085.1 Aporrectodea caliginosa
AAACTAGAAGTGAAATGAGTATAGAAAGCTGACCCGTAGACTAGAGTAGGATTACCATTCAAAAGTAAGTAAGAAAAATACTCATGTTTTATTTTTCAGTTAACTTTTGTTATTTTTCAGTTATACAGTTTTCGTTTTCAGTTACTATTACAGTTTCAGTTATTCAGTATTTTTCAGTTTCAGTTACAGTTAACTGACCAACATTTTTCAGTTATTTTGCTATTTCAGTTACAGTTACAGTTAATAGAAATAACACTGTGATAGACCACGGAGGCTGGACCATCGCCGACAGTCTGTGTAATGGGAGTTCACGCTAGTTGGTACCATCGAGAAGAAGCGGAGTCCAGGCCCTCTAGCGATTAATTTGGAACTAGTTCGTTTATTCATTTCTCAATGAAAACATTATTCGATCGTTATTAAAACTGACTTGACTATTCTACATCAGCGTATTAGAGAGAAATACATAATTTTGCAACCATCAAGTGGAAATAAGTTAATTACTTTAAAATAGTCTTTACTCGTTTTTTTATTACATGCAGCGAATTGTTCTGCTACACACCCGAGCATAGCTGTTGCAATTTAAATTTATTGGCTATTTTTGCAAGTTAATTTGATACATTTTCAATAAGACTTAGGCCTAATTTTGTTAGTAATTTTTTGAGTCGATTTTTCGACAAATTCGAAATAATTCGAAACAGCTGCTACCTTAGGTAGTCCTACAGTTATACGATATTATCATTAACTGCTGCACTCAGTGATAAGATCAGAGACCTGCCTAATGCCACTAATGTTGTTGTTGTTTCAGATTCACTGAGAAGAAAGAAGACCATGGTCGAAGACCATATCCGCATTTACGAGGACCACGTGGCTGTCTACACGGACGGCTCAAAGAACCCCGCAGGTCATGCATCATGTTCATTCTACGTGCCCTCTTGTGGCCTCCATGGAAGCTACAGGATGAGCGACGGGTCGTCGGTCCTGGCAGCAGAAATGGAGGCCATAAGCAGGGCGATAGAATGGGCCACCAGCGCTAACATACCCAATGTTGTTATCTTTTCAGATTCTCTCGGTGTCCTGCAGAGTCTGGAGAAACAGCAGTCCGGGACAAGACAACATCAACTCGTCGACCTGATGATCGCCATAGATGACTACGGGCAACACGCAGAGTCGCCACCGAAGATCGTTTGGATCCCTGGTCATCTCGGCATCCCAGGCAACGAGACGGCAGATGCCCTGTGCAAACAGGCTCTTCACAACACCGCCGTAGACATCCCGACGACGCTGGAGTATCCAGAAGCACGACACCTCTACCGCGACCACTTCCTCCGGAAGTGGCAAACAGAGTGGACCACCTCAGACACCGGCTCCGACTACAGAATCGTCGAGCCAAACGTCAGCCTGGTCCGCAAATACACCGACCCAAACAGGAGGAAGGAGGTCGCCATCACCAGACTCCGGATGGGGCACTGCTGCCTCAACGCGCAGCTGAAGCTGTGGGGTCGCCACGAAACCGGAAACTGTGACGAGTGCGGTGACGTCCAGGAAACCGTGCGCCATTTCCTCTTGGAGTGTCCATCTCAGGCTGGTCTCCAAGACCAGCTCCTCCGAGAGTGCGCACGGAAAACTGGCCTTTCGACCTGTACACCGTGCTCAGTCAATCCAGCTGCTTAGACACCATCTACAAGTGGCTGGAGGTTTCCGGTCGGAAGATCTGAAGGCGGCCCCTGACCCCTCCGGAAAGAAGACAAAGAAGAAGACAAAGAAGAAGACAAAGAAAAGAAGAAGTCAAAGAAGAAGACCAAGAAGAAGATAGAAGAACATCAGCATTTTATTATGAACTTTATTATAAATAAATCAAGAACAATAACGCAGAACGCTGCCAACTACTAGAGACTCTAATGTATATATACACTATTATTATGATTATTATTATTATTATGATTACTACTACTACTAATCTTATAACCATTAGTATTATTATTATTATTACTATTATTATTATTATTGTTATTTTTACTATTATTATTGTTATTATTATTATTATTACTACTATTATTCTTCTGAATATTCTTAAGTAACTATTATTATTGCTAATATTATTATCATTATTATTATTATTGCTATTATTGTTATTATTATTGTTACTGTAGACCAAAACACTGCCTATAGCAGTAAGACGTGAACTTTCTGGTATCCTGTGTATACAGAATACCATCTTTATTGTAAATCTAACTCAGAACAATTGCAAAGCAAAATGCTCATGTAAATATTATTATTAATATTACTAATATCTTAGGCATATTTAGTCCTAGCTACTAAAAGACATAGGCACAAAACTGTTAGAACAGTCGATTACGACCAATCATGTACTCTGCATAAGTGTACATATGATCTTTCTAATGACGCCAATCATCGTCGATATGACGGCGTCGTTAAATAAACGTATTTCAGTCATAGCAGTCGCATTCTAACTGAAAATATCCTTTTTCTCTTTCAAATCAGATTTCTGCTTTCTCAACAAAAGCTAAAAACCGTCTTGTTTTCCTGAGTAGGCCTAAATAATATCTATATTTTGTTTTTATTGGTTTTCAAGCTAAATTTCTAACAGCTGGAAATTTGCAAGTGCACGCTTGGACTATATCCTGGATCACCAGACCGAAGACATACCCGCTGATGACTCGCCTAGAGGTCCGTCTACGCCGGCGCTTGACTCGTAGAGGCGTCTCTCCGCTATACCGACCTGAAGGACCACTCTAAGCTTGTGCCCTGCAGCGCGCCACAGCAGACGGATAAGGCTCTGTAAACAGTTAAAGGCCGGAAGTTGAAGAGAGGACACCAGGAAATCCGAGTCAAGGTTGTCGAAGTCAACAGGCCTTGAGAAACACTGTCTTTGTTCCATGGCCTGCAAGACACCGAGAGAGTCTCAGCAGATCACCACAGATGTTGCCCAGACGATCTTATGGTCGCCCGACATCAATGTGCACTTCTGAACTTAGTAAAGACTAAGGAGGCATCATCAAATAACAGTCGCATTGTATTGTGACTCGATCACTCAAAAAACTGGGTAACACTAACAGAGCTGGCCCGGCTGAATGGAACAAACTACCGGACTTTATCCGCAAACCCTCAACATTACCGATTTCAAAACTAATCTTAAAACTTATTTGTTTAAGATTTACTATGATTTATTTCGCTGTTACGCGCTTTCGTGCAAGATTCCCATTGTGTGATTACGGCAGTTGGTTTACATGTTGCTGGCCCTCTGTCGAATATTTCGGAAGTTGCTTGATTATTAATAGGCGCTTTGAGATAGTCTTTTGGTTTTTTTCACCCATATAACCGAATAACCGAATAATCTGTGTGCTTTTATTTGCAAATAGTAAATTACCAGGAAATTAATCATTTTATTTTTAAGATTTATTTTTCATTACTTAAGCGAATCAGTATAAAAACCGATATTTTAAGACACCGGAATATCGTTCGGAACACCCTAAATATAAATATTTAAGGCCAAATTTTTGTTTGGAATGTGACGAAGCAGTAAATAATAGAAAGGCAGCAGAAAAGAGAATGCTTAAAACAAAAGACCTAAACGATCAAGCAAACTACCGTGAAATGAAAGGCAAGGCGCAAAGAATAATTAAACAAGCTCAAAAAGATTATTGGGAGGGTTACTGTGACAGCTTAACAAATAATTCTAAACTGTCATCCGTGTGGAAAATGGCCAAACGGATGTCTGGAACAAATTCACGCTCTGGTATCCCTAACCTAACTGAAAATGACGAAATAATTGAAACCTCCTTAGACAAAGCAAATCTCATAGGTAAAGTTCTAGCAAAAACGAGTAGCGAAGAAAATTACCCCGCAAGCTTCCGCCAAAGAAAGACAGCAATGGAATTAAAATGGAAAAGTAAATTAAAGTCTAACCTGGAGACAACTAGTGAAATCAACGAGATTTTTAACATGCAGGAGCTTCAAGCAGCAATCAGGCAAAGCAAAAAGAACTCTTCCCCTGGCGAAGATAATATCTCCTATGAAATGATAAAACACCTTCCGAAGTCCGGTTTGGAAGTCTTTTTGGAGTTGTATAATAGACTGTGGGTTAATGGTCAAATCATCCCGGAATGGAAAGAAGCCATAGTGCTGCCAATCCTAAAACCAGGAGCGGATGCCTCAAAACCTCAGTCATACCGACCCATATCTCTCACTTCTGTCCTATGCAAAATAATGGAAAGACTGATAACTAATCGGCTGGTGTGGTATTTAGAGAAAAATAATCTGTTAAACAATGCGCAATCTGGTTATAGAAAAGCCCGATCTACTTTAGACCAATTGAGTCGTCTACACGATAGTATAAATAAGTCCATAAACAATAAAGGTTTCACTGTAGGAATTTTCTTAGATTTTAGCAGAGCGTATGACATGCTGTGGAAAGACGGTCTTTTATTCAAACTACGAAATATGGGAATAACTGGAAATATTTACAATTGGATAAACGATTTCTTAACGGATCGCAGCTTAAGAGTGAAAGTAGGTAACACACTGTCAGAAAAATTTCTTCTGCAAAATGGTACACCACAAGGCAGCGTCATATCGCCTATTTTATTTCTGTTAATGATCAATGACATACCATCTGGGAATGATGACAAAACGATGTTTTCGTTATACGCAGATGACAGTGCTGTATGGAGATCAGGAAGAAATCTAACCTTTATATTTAACGAGCTACAGATTCAAATTAATGAAATTAGCAAGTGGTGCAATAAATGGGGTTTTAAAATAAATGAAGATAAAACTGTTGTGATGATATTTACAAGAAAAAGTCTAGCAAAATATTCCAACCTACATATTAAAATTAATGACAAAACTCTTCAAATTGTGGATAAAGTTAAATTTCTTGGATTAAATTTTGACACCAGACTGACATGGAAAGACCATATTCAACACTTAGTAAATAAAAGCAAATGCAAAATAAATTTGTTAAGAAGCCTCACAGGCCAAAAATGGGGTGCCAGTAAGAAATCATTATTGACAATCTATAGAACGCTCATCAGGTCGAGATTGGACTATGGGTGTCAAATTCTATACACAGCGAGCAAACGACTTCTAAAGCAACTTGACACTATTCAATCTACATGCCTCCGAATCTGCTGTGGTGCAATGAAATCCACCCCTATTCTTGCTCTCCAACAGGAATGCGGTGAGATGCCTCTTTCTTTAAGGAGGCATAAACTGCAGTTGCAATATGCCATTAAACTCCAAACATCACGAAATAACCCCGCTAAATCGATTATTGCAGATTCATGGGAAACTCATTATGGAAAATTCAAAATAGGGAGGGAACCAATGAGCAAAATTGTAGAGGAATATATGGGAACCCTAGATAGCACAATAGAAGGGCAAATGGTATCTGGCACACCGCCCTGGCACTTCCCCCACACAGACACCGATATGGAACTAACAGAGGTCATAAGTAAGAAGGATAATCCAGAGGTTATAAAATATTATGCTCTTGAATTTATGGAAAAGTACAAAAATACAATGAAAATATACACTGATGGTTCAAAAACAGAAAAAGGCCAAGTGGGATCGGCCTATTATATTCCAGAATTAAAACGGGAGAAGCTCAGAATAACCGATCACTCATCAGTTTTCACTGCAGAATTAGTAGCTATAGAACAAGCTTTAAATTGATTGATCTCTAACCAGATTAATGAACCAGTTGTTATCTTTACTGACTCCTTAAGCAGCGTAGAAGCCATTCAGTCTCGAACGTCTGACTCCAAACCAAACCTAGTCCTTCATATTATGAAACTATTAAAAACCCTTCATCTTCAAAACTGCAAGGTGACCTTTGCATGGATACCAAGCCACGTAGGCATAACTGGGAATGAGATAGCCGACTCGTTATGCAAAGAAGCGACTTTACATTCTACTGTCAACCTGGAAGTAAGTAAGGAACTTAAAGATGCCTATAATGACATAGATGAGTATATAATAGCCCTATGGCAGAAAGAATACGACAACCAGACATCAGGATTGCACTATAAAATCTAGAGCCAACGGTAAACAATAAGATAAAACTAAATAAATATAAACGAGGCAAAGAAAGATTGATTACCAGATTAAGGTTAGGACACTGTAGACTAAACCACTATCTTTTTAAAATAGGGCAACATCCAACTGGAAAATGTGACCATTGCAACACAAAGGAAACAATAAAACACTTTCTGTTAGAATGCAGACACTATAACTTAGCAGCACAAATAGGAATTTTTATGAATGTCGCTTACAATGATATACCAAAGACGGTTCAAGAACTCCTATGTAATCGATCATATGACCATGCACTATATAACGTAATAAGTAAAATAAATAGAAACCTATAAACAGTTTAGCGTTTCAATTCAAATGCTTATAGAGTGATACTGCAAAAAGTTTGCCCAATTGATTTTTCAGAAATCCAATATGGAAAAGACAAAGACACAGAGAAGCTAACTAACAACATCGACACGCCGGAAACAGCCTGAAACAACAAAGCCGAGCTCAAACAAGACAGCTGAACGGGGAAGGAAGAGTAAACTTCATCAAGCTGGTCTGGAGCACTGGAAAATCCTACCTCCCTCATCCTGCATGGCAGGGACTAGGGTTGGGTAGCCGGCTCGCAGCAATCCCCAAAAGCAGCTCTAAGAATGGACTAAAACAGAAACTAATTGTGAAAAACTTTTGTACATAAGCTGACAGAGACAAACATTTTATATCTTGTATACTGTGTAAGGGGGCCATCATCTTAGTCATGAGTGCTCCCCAAAATCTAATAAACAACAACAAATTTTTGTTTGAGCACAAATCTAGGCGTTTTAATTATTCTAATTTATTGAGTCGATATTTCGACTAAATACGAAAGAATAATATGATTGTTCGATGTATTGATACGAAATATAGTTGAGAACTAAATAATTTGTTAGTGTTTAGTCTAGGCATCTCTCGGGTTTATTATTATTATTATTATTTTGCCCGAGGTATTAATGATCCCTCAGGCGGTCCAAACAATATCCGGAGATTATTATTATTATTATTATTAGACTGTTATTTGTAGCGCGCCTAAACAAAATTGGAATCTTGCACAAAAGCGCGTAACAGAAAAATCAATCATAGTAAATCTTAAACAGATGTGTTTTAAGGTTAGTTTTTAAAATCGATAAAGTTGAGGATTTGCGGATAAAGACAGGGAGTTTGTTCCATTCAGCCGGGCCGGCTAGCGCAAATGCCCTGTTACCAAGTTTTCTGAGTGATCGTGTCACAACAAAATCACCTTGAGACGATGAACGTAGTCCTCGTCTGGGTTGGAGAGAGGAACAGGGTGTAACAAGTGAGGAAAGGTATGCAGGAGAACAGCTTGTGTAGATTCTGTACATTAGAAGACAGATTTTGAAATTGATGCGAGCTTGTATGGGAAGCCAGTGTAGTTCACGGAGGATCGGTGTGACGTGATCCCGAGGATTTAGGTTCTTGATAAGCTTAGCAGCGTAATGAAGAACAGCTGTAAGAGGTTGAAGGGTAGATGCAGGAAGACCACATAGGACTGAATTGCAGTAGTCAATTCTAGAAATGACAAGGGCCTGTACTAGGGTACGAACACATTTTTCGTTAAGACTTTTCTTGACTTGCCGAATGCGTCTGAGATGAAAAAACAGGATTTGGTTATGGAGGAGATATGAGTTTTCATAGACAGCGAGTTATCAAGGAGGACACCAAGGTCTCGGACAACATCAGCTGGTTTGATGGAGCAATCTGGGCTAAGATTGAGTACAGTGTGGAATAATTGTGAGTTAGGTAACGGGTTGCGGTAGAACCAGATAAGTTCTGTCTTGGAGGCATTCAGTTTAAGGCGCATGGATGCACACCATGATTGGATTTCATTGAAACAAGTTATTAAGCGAAACATTGCATTATCAAAGTCTCTGGCAGCAAGTTTAATATAGAGTTGTGTGTCGTCAGCATAAAGGTGTATAAGGATGCCGTGTTTGAAGGCAATGTGAACAATATTAGAGGTATAGAGGATGAACAAGAGGAGGCCAAGTATAGAACCTTGAGGTACACCAAAGAGGATATTGAAGTACCTAGAAGTGTTAGAACCAAGTCGCACAGAGTGTGATCGGTTTGTCAAGAAATTAGCAATCCAGAGAAGAGCAGAGGCCATAATGCCAAATTGAGATTCAAGCACTTGAATGAGAATGGAATGGTCAACACAATCAAAGGCAGAGCTGAAATCTAGTAACAGAAGGGCAGTTATGAAACCAGAGTCAAGTGCCATGATTATATCATTATAAACTTTAAGGACAGCAGTTTCAGTGGAGTGGAGGCGGCGGAAACCAGACTGAACAAGAGGTAGCAAGGAGTTGGATTCAGCATAGTTAGATAGCTGACGGTGGACGGCACGCTCAACAAGTTTGGAGATGAAAGATAGGTTAGAGATTGGGCGGTAATTACCAGGATCGGAAGGGTCAAGGCCTGATTTTTTTATGCGAGGACGGATAATGGCACGCTTGTGGGAAGCAGGTAAGGTAACAGTGATAAGTGAGCAGTTTATGAGTAGGATCAAAATGGGGGCAAAAATATGTCGAAGGGATTTAATAATCCAGACTGGGCAGGAATCAAGCTCACATTGCTTGGAGGAGGAGTTACTGAGAAGCTTATCAACTTCCGGTAAAGTGATCTCATCAAAAGCACAAAGACCAGGAAAATTTAGGTGGTTAGGGTTCAAGACAGGTAAGGGGGCGTCTTTGGTGGAATGGCGAATAGCTTCAGTTTTGTTTGCAAAGTGATCAAGAAGTTCATCAGGTGAGAGTGGGCATTCAATAGAGGATTGCGGGGATAAAATAGAGTTTAATGATTTCCAGAAAGCCTTGCCATCCTTCTCCGCTTCTTCAATGTTGTGTCGTAAGTAGATTGAGCGTTTGTGCTGAAAACATTTTCTTTGTTTCTGTGCTTGTACTTTCAGCAGATTGAGTAAACGAGTGTCTTTTGGAGAGCGTTTACACTTTCGTTCAATGCAGCGTGTTTTCCGTTTTAAAGTGGCACATTCCGAGTCGAACCAAGGACAGTCAGGCTTCTTACGGATGGTGATTTTACGAAGAGGAGCATGAGTGTTTAGAAGCTCTTCCATCGTACGGTCGTAGAGGGTGAATAGAGATTCTGCAGTCACTGGCGGATTCGGTTGAAGTGTTATTTTGTAAAGTTCAGATTCATGAAGATCTTTTTCAAATGACGATAAATCAAAATTAGCAAATGATCTCCTTTCAGTTTTCTGGTAGACTCTAGGAGGAGGTTGAGTGGTAATTGTGAAGTGGATCATAGAGTGATCTGAGTGTCCTGGTGGAGAGATGTCGATATTTCCAATTAGCGACGGTAATCGTGATATGAGAACATCAAGAGTATGGCCAAGGTTGTGAGTAGGTTCCAAAATGTGTTGAGTGAGGTTATGCGACGACAACAAACGAACCATGTGCTTGGTGTTTACGTTGTCAGGTTGATCAAATTTAATGTTCATATCTCCCAATATTAGGAGGTAACAGTTGAATTTTGACAGCGTAGCGAGTAGAGATGAAAATTCTTCGAAGAAGGCTGTTGTAATAGGTGACGAACCAGGACGGTAAATTACGGTGACGAGCAGATGTAGATCTCTGAAGGTGAAGTAGGATGAGAGGTGTTCAAAAGTAGTGAAATGACCTGTGTCTTTTGGAGATGTTCGTAGATGATTTTTAAAAAAGATGCATATTCCACCTCCTCTAGGGCCGCGTAGATTGGAGACATCTTGAGATGTTATTATTATTATTATTATTATTATTATTATTATTATTATTATTATTATTATTATTATTATTATTATTATTATTATTATTATTATTATTACTACTACTACTACTACTACTACTAGATGTTTGCCCGTCCTAAGACGGTTAAAAACAATTTGAAAATGTGAAGAGATGTCTTCTCCCTCCCACCTTTCTTCTGATATCACAATAATATTATTATGTCTTCAAGCATCGCTTCTCACTGGATCTGGCTTAAGCCTACGTCATTCTACGTCATAGCAATAACAAAAAACGTTCTCATAGAAACGTGAGATCATGCACAATGATAATTAATAACATAAACGTGGAGGGAGGAGATAAGCGGAGGTGAGGGGAGGAGAATAGTGTGAAGGAGGGAGTGTTAGGGAGGGGAGGAGTTGGGAGGGGAGACGTTGGGAGGGGAGGGGAGCTCATGCACAATGATAATTAATCATATAAACGTGGAGGGAGGAGATAAGGGGAGGGGAGGAGAATAGTGTGAAGGAGGGGAGTGTTAGGGAGGGGAGGATTTGGGAGGGGAGACGTTGGGAGGGAGGGGAGCTCATGCACAATGATAATTAATAATATAAACGTGTAACACGAAGCGATATAAACCCTCACCTCAGCCACTAGCGCAGCGGGCGCCCAGCGACCCAAATGCAGACACATTCAGGGTATGGTAGGATAGGAGGGGAGGGGAGTAGGATGGAAATGGCGGGAGATGATAGGATGGGAACGGAGGTGTGGGAGGGGTTGTAGGGGAGGGAGTTGGGAGTGCGAGGGAAGTGAAAAGCATATTTTAAAAGTGTTTCTTTAGCCGTCCTAGCATGGGCAAACATCTAGTGAAATAATAAACCAATTTAGTTACGATGACAGCTAAAATGCTACCATTACAGTGTTAATTAAAAAAATTCAAAATTGGGGAAGGGATGTGCCCCTCCCCAGACCCCTCTCCCTGCTCGGCGATGCACGCCTCGGCGAACGTTCATCGGCCAATCGCTCTTCACTCCACCATTTCTTGATTCCCACCCTAGAAGAGGGAGATTAGATTAAACACTGATCATCTATTATCTAATAAATACAAGATACCGTAATATTTCTTCTGCCATCTTTGATGGTCTCCCGAAAACTGAATCTTAACTTCATTTCGGTTGTAATATTTAAAGTATTGTTACATTTTTATGGGGTTCTCGGTAGCGTAGTTGTTAGCGTGCTGGACTGTCAATCGATAGTTCTGGGGTTCAAATCCCTGCTAGTGCAGATATATGGTTCGATATTAGGCTAAGCTGCACCTGCGCCTCCTAGCCAAATCAGCTATAATGAATACAATACTCTGACCGTACACTGTCGGTGGGAAGATGAGATGGTGAGTCAGAGGACTGGCCATCCGCCATCATATGCAAAGGCTAAGAAAATGAAGTCGCTAACGCTTCAAACCCGTGGCTGCCTCTCAAGGGATTTCTCTTCTTCTAATAATAACCGTTAAGTCCAATGGGACGCAGCATTAGATATGTGTGTGGCCACCTATCGAATATGTCTGTCATTCGTTGTCTTTCGGGTTCTTGCAATAAGTAAGTAGCCTTTATTTGCATCTATAAAAATCTATGAGAAATTTTAGAAAATCCTGTACGCCATGCAGACCATGTAATTTGTTGGCCTAAGATTTAAGTCTAATTTTAAAATGCAGTAGACTTTATTTGGATCACTTCTACGCACACCTTTATTGTCAGAAACTCTCTGAATATATGAAGATATCATCTAAGGCGGTCGTCATATCTTTATCTATTAGTGCGAACTAATATTATTTTTTGAGTCGACAACATCGACAAAAGATACAAACAAGATATAAATTTAATCGTGGTTTCAAATAAAATCATAGCGTTGTATAAATTACAAAATTATGTTGACTTGGTCCAAAAGCATCGCATATTATGCTGTCTGAAACTGAATTTTGAATTGCAATAGTTTCCAGTGTTTAACTTCATCTTGTGGCTGTCAGGGCGGTCCGCGGTTGATGTCGCCATCCTCATTTTTCCGAGCTCGGGACTGTCACCGCCAGAGTACAGACAACTTCGGAGTTTAAACGAGCATGGTTGAGGTTCACGGAAGCGCTTCTTTCGGTAGATGGCGCTCAGCTGGGAGCAGCTGTACAAAAGTAAAGGGATTAAGAAGAAGGGTTAAACCAGGCCGTTGGGATCACGTGGTTTTTGCTGAAGCCTCGCTGGCGGCCATGTTGGTATCAGATTGACGAATGATTGCGCATCGATATCTATTATTTAGACGCGCATACCATGTACCGTATGATGTACGCCTGCTCTTTTCCTGTTTCCTGTTCTTTCCAACGGTTGCTTGACGTCACTGGGCAGCTCAACATAGAAAGCTCTGTCTAGTTATATATAAGAGGTCGTTGGGTTAAACAATAGTGTTGGTTGGTAAATTAATATGCCGTAATAGGCCTACTTTACGTTGGAAAGTAGGCACTTGGCTATACCAACGTCCATGATAACTGTCATCAATCCAACTTCTATTTCAACAAAGAATTTATTTCATCAATCCAGCTTCAATCATTTTACGCAAAAAATTATTTTCATCAATCCAACTTCTGTTTACAGAACTATTTTCAGCAATTTATTTAAGCAAAGAACTGTTTTCATCAATACAATTTTCATTTTAAATTGAAAGATTAATTAATTACCAACCTAAACTACGGTTAACACGGCAGAAGAGGAGGAGTTGAAACGTACGCTAAATTTTTTATTGCTGCAACAATTTATCCAATTCCATTTTGTACGAATACGATTTCAAATCTTCACAGCTTACAGCGAACAGTTACTGCCATCTATCGATTGTAATTTTCAGTCGGTTTTGTATGTGTTAATTAACGTCTTCGTTAGATGGCAGGCCAAAATTAATCGTTTAGCGTTTATTTTAATCGGTTTACAAAGTTTTTCTGTTTGAGAAGCAATACAGGCCTACTACGAAATAACATTCTCTGTTGATAAGACATCTGTGGAGAAACTTTTAGGTTAGCAGTCGTGGCCGAGTGGTTAAGGCGATGGACTAGAAATCCATTGGGTTCTACCCGCACAGGTTCAAATCCTGTCGACTGCGTGTGAAGTTTTAATCGTTCTAATCTTATTCGCGTTAATTTTGCATAGTCCCTAGGTAGTTTTGCTCTTAAAGTTCACATTGCAAAGACCTTACTTAGCTAGAAATTCCTTGCTACCTACCATGCTGTGTAAATTTTTATAACTGCCTGTGAATAAGCTGGTTCCCGCGACTTCGCTTTTGTGGGCGCTCTAGAAATATCGAGTTTACGATTACGATAAAACATTGGCTAGAGAGTATAGGCCTTCGTCCCATTCACTATTTTCAGCAATCTAAGCAAAGAATTATTTTTATAAATAATTAGGCCTAATACTCTTTTTGTTCCGCGAGTTAGGACCACTATGGCCCAAACTAGATCTTTTGCCATTATTGGGCCCTCCCTATAAGAATGTTCTTCCCTCCTCTCTACGTGCTACCATTCGTGGTAGGCTATACCATTCTTTCTGGGTCTCTTCCTATGTAGCCTTCTCCCACCTCAAAAGTCAAAACCTTCTTCTTCTCTAGAGGTTCTCGCACTGGGAGCGCTACTGAATGGCAACTGCTGTGAGCGGCGCTATATAAATTAATAGATACAAAATGCTTCTGTGCATTCATTCCCAATTCGCCTCCCGATGGTGGCTTATTTAAGAGATTTGAATCTCGGACTAGCAACGGTCCGTACACGGGGACCTTAAATGGCGTGGCGCCCATTCAAACGGCCACTGTCTGCCAGTTGTGGTTAAGGATCTCACCCGGCACAATTCATCGAAAACTTAGCAGGGTAGCTATACACAGACGTGTACATTTACATTTATAAAACTCGATATAGGTTGCAGTCATTGGTTCTCAAGTGCTGTGCAACTCGTTGATGCTCAAGTAATTGTAGATAACAGGCAACGAACGTGAAAGAGATAAGTCAGTGATTGATCGGTGTTATCTAAAGATCAAGTAACATAGCCTACTTCCTGTTCTGCTCATTTTCGCAGAAACGTGGTTTGATCTCTCAGAAGCCGACAAGAACGTTTGCGAGGATACACTTAATGAATATTAAGTAAGTATGTGAGTATATTGTCTATTGAACAGAGGTTGCAGAACATTCGCACTCCGGTGCACAAGCATCACGTAATACAAAATACGAAATCAGTATGAATTGGCCTACAACATTCTCCCAATAACATTCGTCCTCATATTATTGTCTAGTGAAGTGTGCAAACTATCGTGAGACGGAGGACAGAGGCTGAAGTCAACCAAGTAGGCTACCACATTTTATATCGGCAGAGTAGAATGAAAATGTTTGCACGTTATGTCCTACTTTTTACATTACATTAGGGCCTAAGCCAGAACTCAAACTTGACGCTGATATTGTACTTCTTTGAGTCATTTTCTTTTCAAGAACACGCCAGTTGCATAATGTGGCAGCTATAGGTAAACGTCTTCGTCGACATGGGTGTTCAATGTATAGTATTAGTAACCAGTGCTACTCGTGGCCAGAGAAGGCCTAGCGGTCCGCGAATGATTGGTGACTGGGGTGCTAAATGACAACCGCGGAATCACAACTTTGATCGTACTCAAATGAATATTAAATTACATGCACTGTAAACATAGAAAAGAGGAGAACTCGACACAGTGTTAATTCATAATGAACAGTTTTAGACACGCAACAGTAACAAAAGTAGGCTACAGTGTAATTTGGGCTTTACGATTACAACCTGTCATACATGTAATATGACATGTTACTTATGTATGCTGATAATGAAAAGCACCAGTAGTGGTAAGGTTGGGGAAACAATTACCGGTCCGTAGCATCAGTCTGAGTTTGAAAAGCACTGTTGCATACAACTACAATAATAAAACAATATGGAGACTATATGTGTATGCTATGCCACGTTCCAGAAAAGATCTCTCAACTTTACATCAGACGTCCTATGGATTTGAACGTCTCATGGACAGCGTTCGTCGAATACCTTATTGAATGGCCTGTAAATACTAAACCTCACCGTAAACCAGTTGGATAATGTCGACGTTGCACTTACAATATAATACCTACCATCTGCTAACGCATACTACTGTTGTAATCGTAGTAACGAATTTATATTGCGCCGTAGCAGAGTGATAATCAATTATGCAACGGCAAACCAATGCATGTTCATTTCCCCGTCTACGGGACTAATAAGTACCTCGTGCCCCAATATATAATTTATTGGTCGTATATTATATACATATATATATATATATATATATATATATATATATATATATGATGATCTCTATGGGTCTTGATTGAGACTACAGGGGCTCAATATAAACTTAGGTCACTTGTGAGAATATGGATCGGACATGTGAGACCCAAATGGGCATACTGGAAGGTTAAAGGTATCACGAAAACTATTATTGTCATCAGCATATACATTATACAGGGTGTGCCAGTCGCCGAGAATAATCATATGTCATGAGCGCTTCATTAGACTGTTGCTAATCCTCGTATATTATAGACCTATACTTGCAAAAAGACCAAGAACTATGACTCCGTCCCCCATCAGTCGCAGGTGAGAAATGCGATCGTTTATATAGGCCTAATTACACATGCGTTCGATATCCTACCGCTCTAGGAATCTCCTAATATTCGACCATCAGTTCCCTGCAAAATGAACTTGTCACTCTAACAAACTATATGTAGGCTGCGTCTAGCTTGTTTCGAGTAACCATGTCTTCTTCCATACAATTTACCTTGCCCTAAATTTAGAGATGCTATTGGACATTATAAAAGTAATAGGCTATTGTTACATTGCATCTTCAGGAGAATACAGAAATTTGAAATATAGGCCAAGATATTCTGATACGTGGCGTTTACTGAACGTGTTTCTGCCTCTTCCTTTATGTCGCAAACAGCCGCCTTATAATTGCGCTACAGGAAATTTCAGTGAAAGTTTGCACGCAAAACAACCTTCATTGGCTTGATCTACGCATTAGGCTAAGTATAAACACCAAAGTCCAATCGATAATAGAGAACTTGCGTTCTTGTCAGAACAGCTAACTCTTCAATAAGCAGTTGTCGAACGACGTGATCATACCAGTGTTTTCAAGTGGAGACGAAAGTAACATCGAATTCGTAATAGAATACTTAAGTTACATAATATCGCATATGTTGTCAGGAATCGTCTCGCCGTTCAAAGTAAATGAAACACACGAAATTATGTGGTTCATTCTGTGCAGTTAGCCTACATCAGTCATTGGAAAGCCTTCTACATCAGAAGTGACTTCTATTGCTTTGGTAAACACGTACCGGTACAACAAAAGTGAAAACACTTACCAGCAGTTTTTGAAGGATGGCTGAAGAAGACCGAGAACTCAAAGACATAACTGGTTGCTGCATTTGTTTCGATGTCTTACAAGATCCGAAAATCCTACCATGTATTCATACATTCTGCATGAATTGTCTCCAACAGACTGGTCTGCAGTCGAACAAGTACCCAGGCGATCAGATGCCCTGTCCAATTTGTAGACGACCCTTCACAATTCCGAAAGAAGGCTTTACAGATCTCCCCAATAACACATTTATTGAGAGATTTATAACAGTGAGAAAACTTTTAAACCCAAGATTATCGAAAGTCTTATGTGAAGCTTGCACAGAAGAAAAAAAGTCAGATTCAACGAAAGAAGTTTTCATCGCTGACATGTACTGCGTGGAATGCAGAGAAAAATTCTGTGAAAACTGTTCCAAAGATCACAGAAAATTCAAATTAACCAAAGGTCATAAGCTTATTTCTCTAAGTGAGCACGACTTCAATGACGACGGATCGCTAGATCTTTTAGCACCTCTTGTCTGTGAAGTACACAGGCATGCCATGTTAAACATGTATTGTTCTGATTGCAATGAAGTAGTATGTAATATATGTTTCATCGAGAGACACAGGAATCACGATGGTTCACAAGTCAGTACGATTGCTGATCAGTGTCGGAAACAGATTGAAGGTTGTGTCAGTAAGGTTGATAGGTGGAGATCGAGAGCACAGACAAGGAATGCGGAACTCGACATAGAAAAACAAGATCTACGTCAAAAGACTGGAGACGTCGCAAATGAAATATTACAAAGGAAAGAAGAACTGGAAAGTATCGTTAACAAAAATGTACGTTTTCTATCGGACAAACTTGATTCTCTGAAACACGAGAGGCTGAAAGAAGTCGAAGTTGAAATTGAAGAAAACGACTTATATCTGATCAGTCTAGAAAGCTACAGTCGCTATTGCATGAGTATCTTGACCAAAGGAGCCGCTAGCGACATATGTCGAGCCTCTGGAGATTTAAATACAAGAGCAGTTGAGTTGGAGAATGAAACGAGACGTGTATGTGATAAGAAACTTCCACCATTCGATATCTCATCAGTGGAACAGGTTCTAAATCAACTCATGGAACCAGAAAGCGATAGCTTTGTTCGCCGAGTCACAGGTATGTTAATTCAGCATACGAGACAACGTTCACTTTCTCATTTGTAAAGCAATTTTGAAGCTATACTAAAGCTTCATGTACACGCGTTTAGGCTGCCATTTTATGCTGCTTTTGAGAAAGTTTGTTAAATTAAAGACCTCGATATCGATGCTCAGCCCACCATTACGAAAGCGCAATATCTTTGTTGACTCTACAAGACTGGAGAATATTTTCTTATTCTCCGTGTTTCACTGTTGGTGACGTCTACTGAAACCTGAGAGTTCTCCTATCCCGTGACTTCAGACTCCATAATAGACAACCGCGATTTCTAAAACCGTTAGTCCATGAATACTCTTACAGCTGCTATCATCCCGGTCTGAGGATAGGTCTAGTTCATGGGAAACGTCTATTCAAGTTTACTCTCGCTCACAGGAGAAGAACGGCCTGATAATAGTTAAAGTGTTTAATTAGACAACAATTAAATAAGCAATACAATTTGCCAGTGTAATATTGATGATAATGATGAAACTAATCTTATAAAGATAATAAGAATAATAGTGACAATAATACTTATCATGAAGTCCAACAATAGTCTGCAAACAAGTGTCTCGTCGATAATAAATTTGCTTATCAATAATAATAAGTGTGACGTTCAATATAAATATTAATAATGATAATTTTTAAGTGTTGACCAATTTATACCTGTACTTTCACCCCAAAGATAATCAACCCCACATAGAGTATCCAGCATAAACCACGCCGAGACAAGCCAACCTTTCCTAGCGTATACTGGGCAATTTAGATTAGCGGTTTCCTAATTCCTAGAAACCGGGAAGGTAAACCAATGAGAGCAAAGGTCAGCCCAGAAATATCATTCAGTGTAGCCAATTACCCAGGTAGGCTACAACCTGTACAGGTTAGCTATTCAGCCAATGAGGACTAAACTTACACAGCTAGCCTGGTACCTTGTGATTAACACACGCAACTACAAGAATTGTTATCATATTCCGCCTGGGTGAATGCTAACTAGCTGAACATCCTGTACATCCTCTTGTGATACACTTATCTGCTTTAAATAATCAAGTTTCTTTAGACGAATGTCAGATTATGTGAATCGAGGTGCAGTTGCCGCCTTTTCGGCGGGTCCTCGGAGATCAGGGTAATCGCTCGAAGGATAGCTCTCGCATCCGAAAGGCCTTAATATTTAGTCTTCTATTATATACACAGATTAACTTTTGTGATTTTTGTTTAGCAAATGTAAGTACTGTGACACCGGGCGTCGTTCCTGATATTAAGCGAAATGAAGAGGAGACAAGAGAATTAGAAACTATCATCATCAACCACGAACATGCAACTATGAAAGAAATACAAGCAAGTGAGAAACTGAAGCAAGAACTGGATATAACAAGAAACGCTATTGAAAATTTAAAAGCATCAAATATGAAGTTAACCCATGAACTAGACAATGCACAATAATAGACAATCAGCAGAAGTCAAGCGCTTAGTGGTAGATGTCAGGAAGAGCTAGACAAAAGGAATTGTGCCATAAGCAAACTTCAAGCAAATAGTAACAGTCTTCAGCAAGAACTGGGAAACGAGCGAATGTGCAACGGACAACTTCAGGCAAATACTGAGACACTTCGACAAGAGCTAGACAACAAGAACTTGACCATCAGCCAACTTCATGCAAGTAGTGAAGCATTTAAAAAAGAGCTAGAATATGAGAAAATGAGCCAAACAGAATTTAAAGCAAATATTGGCAGACTTCAACAAGAGATCGAGGATGCGAAAATAATCAATAGAAAGCTTCAGGCCAATTATAGTGAGACACTTCGAGAAGAGCTAGGGCGCGGCATTTTGAAAATCAACAAACTTCATACAGATATCGAAGCAATTCAACAAGAGTTAGAAACTCAAAAATTGAGAAACAGAGAAATTCAAGTAGTTCATGACAACGTTCAACAAGAGGTAAAAGAACAGAATTTGACCATAAGCCATCTTCATGCAAGTAGAGAATCAATTCAAAGAGAACTAGATATTGAGAAAATTAGCAAAATAGAACTTCAGGCAAACAGTGACAGACTTCAGCAAGAGCTAGACAATGAGAAACTCAGCAACAAAGAATTTAAAGCAAGCAATGATAAATTTCGGCAAGAGCTAGACAAGGAGTCGTTCACCAACAAAGAACTTCAAGCAAATAGTGATAAACTTGAACAACAGTTTAAAAATGGGAAAATCGGCCTACAAAAACTACAGGAACTTAGTGACCAGCTTCAACAAGAAATAGACAACAAGAATTTGACCATCAGCAATCTTAATGCAAGTCAAGAACTAATCAGAAAAGAGCTAGAAAATGTGAAAGCAAGCCATGCAGAAATGCAAGAAAATATTGATAAACTTCTAAAAGAGGTGGATAACAAGAATTTCACCATCATATATCTTCAAGAGCGTAGCGAAGGAATTCAAAAACAGCTTGAAACCGAGAATATCAACAACAGACTGCTTCAAGCAAACAGTAATAAACTTCAGCAAGAGCTAGACAGCGCCAATGAGGCCAGCAGCAGTCTGCACACAAGTCGGTTGACAATTGAGCAAGAACTAGAAGATGAGAAAATGCTTAACATTGAACTTACAGCGCACAATTATAATGGCCTGCAGCAAGAGCTAACAGATGTGAGAGCAATCAGCAAGCAATGTCGATCAAGTAGTAACAGACTTCTACAAGAAGTAGACAAAACGATAACGAATAACATTCAACTTCAAGAAAGCAATAAAAGACTACAGCAAGAAGTAGACAATGAGAAAACGAAGAACCAGCAACTTCAAGCAGAGAATGACAGATTTCGGCAAGAGCTAGACAAAGAAAAATCCAGTAAGCATCAAATTCGCGCAAGATTTAATAAACTTCAGCAAAATATTTTCTATGGTAAACGCAATGGTTGGCAGCTTGAAGCAAATAGTGACAGCTTTGAACAGAAGTTTTATGACAAGAAATTGACTGACCATCAATTTCAAACCAGTAGAGAAGCAATCCATCAGGAACAAGAACGCGAGACAACAAGCATGCACCATAATGATGTAATGGGCGATAAACTGCAACAAGAGTTGGACAAGGAGAAAATAAGCATTCGTTCCGTTGAGGCAAACGCTGCCAGTGGGGCTGTGGAAAATGTGGACGTACAGGACTTCACCAACGACGGATCTCAAATCAAGAGCTGTGATCTCCATCAGGACTTGCACAAACACAACAGTAATTTCTTTTCTTTTCGGGAGATTAATTTGAAAATTTAACATAGGATACCAACTTCACAACATCGTATAACAGAAATCTTAAGTCTTAGATCAGGTTTTTCAAACTAATTTTATGCACTGATGCCAAACCTCAGAAACTTAATGACACTGCAGTCAAAATCGTGAAAATCTTTGCAAGCAACTAGCTACCTGTAATATTTTGATATTCCTGAAAATTTCCAAAGTTTCATTCTTCCCTCACATTGACAGATGCTGTATTTCCAATGCAAGAGATTTATTATTGAGTATACCACGAATAATCAACTGAAAGTTTCAGTTATGGACAGCCTTGCATCCACTCTGCTAAGTAGCTTATTTGTAATACATGTGTGCATTGCTTTAACATTCTTCTAAGTCTTGCGAAATGCTTCACTTATAAAGTAATGAAGCAATCATGTTTAATCTCTAATAATGATATCTCTGGAAATGATCACGGTGCATTACAAAAGTAAAAGTGCAACTGAATTTTTTAATGCCCATATAGCGTTCCATCTCAATACCTATACCTGTATATTCCCTTACAATGGAAGTATACGTGAAGCAGTCATGGATTTGCATTTGTTTGGGCAATATAGGTAATGCAATTACAATTTGCTAGTTTATAGAGTCATTTTTGTATTAGACACCTAATGTGATTTTTCAGTCAACGATGAGAACCGATACAAATGGCAACCCTTCTTAGCCAAGATGATTCAAACAAAAGCCGCACAAGCAGAAAAGAAGGGGATCAATGGTGTGACGATCTTAGACAACGAATTGTTTGTTATAAGCAATGAAAGTTCAGAAATAGACGTTTACGACTCGAATAAGCTCAGCTTCAGTCGTCGTTTCTCTTTAACAGATTTAGTTGCCCCAGTGGACGTCGGATCCTGCACAGTAAATAAATATCTTTACATCATGGATGCCAAAGTTATTGGTCAGTCGAAGGAAATCCTACTAGTTAGTCCAAAAGGCAAACTCTTGCAGCAATGGTCCACAGACGGATGGGGTCGCCTGTCTGTGACGAAAGATCAGAACGTACTGTTGACTGTTTACTCGAAAAACAAACTAAATGAATATTCGCCACACGGGAAACTGATCCGTGAGATAAAACTAGACCCAACATCCTATACAGGCATACGACATCCATGGCATGCCATAAAACTGGCCACCGGTAATTACCTGGTCAGCCACGGGTATGACAGCAATGACCAACACAGAGTGTGCACGGTGGATGCCGAGGGAAATGTCTCAAAATCATTCGGTTGGAGCAGTGGAATGACCATCAATGGAATGAATGGACCGGTGCATTTAGCCGTCGACGGAGGTGGATTCGTGATGGTGGCCGATCGATGCAACAGTCGTGTGCTGTTACTGGATGCATCCCTGAAATATGTCAAGGAATTCATCTCCGCTAAGAACGGACTACGTCAACCGCGAAGAATTCTTCTGGATGAAACCAACGGACGACTGCTTGTGGTCGACAACGAATGGGATTCCGAGAAGGACGTATTCACAGATGGACAAATTTTAGTTTTTGAAATTGCATGAAACCAGCTCCAACTTCATTTTATTTGCCAGAATTATGTTTAGCCATTACATAACAGAGATGTTGTAATTGTAGCCTACTTGAGTACAAGTCGAGTACAGTTTTTAAGTAGTTGTACTCTAAGGGTGTCCAGAAAAATGGTACATCGCATAAACCATCAATGCTCAAGTTTTCCCTATTATTGTATTCATATGCTGTATATAAATATTTTAAAGAAATTTAGAATGCTATCCTGACTCAGTCTATGCCTAGGGGCTTTGAGCGACCTGTTTTCCTGAGGTCGCTCAAAGCCCCCGAGGCATAGACTACTTATATTCCCATGGACTTCATGCTTAGGTCTTTTAACTGGGGTCCGTTGTGGATTCACTATTTTCATCACAAAAATTAACGAAACGTCCGATTTAGATGAGCTTTTTGTTTTGTTTGTCTCGACGAGATCTACATCTGTCATCTGGGAAAATATATACACCATATTCAGGGTCATCCAAGGTCATTTCACGGTCATAGAGGCAAAATCTAGCACAAATTAAAGAAAAATGGCCAGAACTCGCCAATAATTTCTTGAAATCGGCTAATTCTTTCGTGTTTTTCTCGTCTTGATAAGGGCTACCTGTGGTAGGAAACAAGGGTTCTAAATTTCCAGATAATCCAAAATTATTTAAAGGTCCAAAAGGTAAATCTCAGAGATAAATCAGAGGAAATGGCCATAACTCAGACAAATAGGGGCCTATTGTTCTGTTTGGGTTATTCATGTACCTGCTTACTCGGGCCGATAAGGGCTATATTCCAGAAAACATAGTACTAAAAGACTAACATAATCCGAGGTCATTTCAAGGTCAAAATGTCAAAATCAATGGAATCTGGCCGTAGATCAGCCAAATGTTGTTTTATTTGGGTGGTTGTGAGTTATGGTCAATTTTTCTGATTTTGACCTTTTGGCCTTAAAATTATCTTGAATTGTGTTAATCTTTTAGCACTATGTCTTTCGAAATGTAGCCTTTATTGGCCCGGACACACAAGTATAAACGAATAACCAAAATAGAACAATATTTGTCCGAATTTCTGACAATTTTGCCTGGTTTTTCTCTGAAAATGACCTTTTTGACCTTAAAATAACCTTGGATTGTCTTGCATTTAGTACCCTTGTTTCCTACCACAGGTAACCCTTATCAAGAGGAGAAACACAATAAATAATTAGGCGATTTGAATTTGTTTACCGAGATCTCGTCAATATTCTGTAATTTTGCTAGAGATATCTTTTTCTGACCTTGAAATTACCGTGCATGACCCTTAATATGGTGTCTATAGTTTCCAAGATGCAGGTCTCGTCGTGACAAACACAGCAACAAAAAGCTCATCTGAATCGGACTTTTCATTAATTTTTTTGACAAAAAGGGTAAATCGACAACGGACCCAAGTTCAGAGACCAGAGAATGGGCGTCTTTAGTCTTGAAAATTTAAGTAGTCTATGATTCGGGGCTTTGAGCGACCTCAGGATAACATTTAAAAATTCTGTAAAAAATTTATAGACAACATATGAATAAAATAATGGGAAAAACTTGATTATGGGTGGTTTCTGCGATGAATCATTTTTCTGGACACCCCTATTATACATGTACTTGAGACCAGAGTCTAATACTTGAGGCTTTTCATATGTGACAAAAGTTCTCTAAAATGGAAAAATACACTACATGAAAAACTTATAAGGCACTCCGATAGATAATCAGCTGGCTTTTAATGATTATCTCTTACAGGTTAGACATTTTCACAGAAATTCTTTTGTGGAGACCTGCGCCTTTAAATTAAGCTACATCAGATCAGTATAATTATAGTACATCTTGATCAATATTTCCTTCCGGTTGTCTTGCTAAAATGGAGCAATTAGACGCCAACAATGTTCGTAATCAAACAGTTAATATTTCTAGCTTTGTAAAGTTTGATTGTAATAATTTTACTGTGAAAAGATCAGTTATTTCTGTCTAGTGCAAGATTTATGTTTAGCCAGGAAACATTATGGTGTCTTTGATGAATGTGATTGTTTGGACTTATTGAAACGCAGCAACGCTGTTCTCTCGAAACTGTTTGAGCCAGCGCTTAGAGCATTGAGTGACAAGATGCTCACAAAGCTAACATTTCTCAAGACTAATTCTAAATGAGTGCATGTGTGTTACAACATGATTAGTGAAACTACATTGTTTATTTAGCCTTCATTGCCAATGCTAACTAAATAAATAGGGTCTACAATGTTCTACATGTATCTCCTTAATTGTTCTTACGGAAGCCACACACTTGCATTATAACCTAAGTACTAGTACTTGTACTTGAAACCTGAGTAGGCCTACTTAAGACATATCTGCAATCTAATGACAAAGCACTCGTCTATGACTGTAAAGGACATCATTATGTTCAAGATCCTGATAAATCTGTTGCAAAACTCGGAACTTGCAAACTGCGCTTTGTAAAGAGAGCAAGGTAACATGACATCACCATTTTACTTTGTTGCCTACCAAAGACCATTTTAATATTAATGATGTGCTTCAGAACTTCAGGGGCCGTCCATAAATGACGTCACGAGATTTGGGGCAGATTTTTCACCCTCCCCTCGTCACACGTCGTCACAAAGAGTAACAACCCTGAAAAATGACGTCACAAAGCTCTGACACCCCTAAAACCAAATTTCCATTTGATAATAAAACATGTTTCAAGTCACATTTATTGTCATTGTAATAAGTATTTAAAGTGACACTGCACTCTAATGTTGTATTAAAGGAGAAAGACAGGTATTAAAAAAGAGTAATTAGAAAGCTCATATTAGCATAAATTAACTTCAATAGTCATCGTCTAAACAATTATTACAGATGTTCTGAATACTTTGTAGTCAGGGTCGTAAATCTGTTTCAAAATGTGGGGAGGGAAAACTGCACGTTCACTTAAAATTCAAGCAGTTGTCCTAAAAATTTAAATACAAAGGAACAGCTTGTGGTTATTTGGGTTGGCGCCATAATATTTGTGACATAGCTTAGAAAAATAATACAGTTTAGACAAATTTGTGGGGAGGGAATTCCTTCACGTTCCCTCCCCGAGCAGAAAAGTGGGGAGGGAATTCCCTTCCTTCCCTCCCCAGGATTTACGGCCCTGTTTGTAGTAGAACAAAGCAAAATGGAAAGAGTAGAATTAGGCCAACCACAATAAAATATTCATTCCACAGAGTGATAAGCTCTGCTAGAATCATTAGAATTAAAATATTTAATATGAACAATTTATCCAAATATGTACAGAATTTATACTTCTCCATTCTCCCATGATGAAGCTAAATGCTCCTTCATGGGACAAATAGGGAGAGCATGAATATTTAAATTTCTCACGGTAACCAAATATTTAAATAATTATAAAATTATTAATAATGGTATCCGTATAGTCGTATAGGCCTACAATAAAATAATCAAAAACAAATGAAAATTTATTACTCAAAATTAGTGCTGTTATTGTTAAAATTAAATTGTGGTTAATTGTTAAATTTCATTACATAGATCTGATGTGACGTCACATTTCTCAAACCCTCCTCCACCCCATGTCACAAATCGTCACAAATTTCCGACCCCCTAGGTACGTGACGTCATTTATGGACGGTCCCTTATGGAGGAAATGTTTTAGCCTGGGTACAAAATATTATGACCTGTTAGTTCCCAGTTTTTAGATGTTCTTAGTGTAATTTATAATTAGGCTACATGTTGTTACTTTCTCGTTTCTATTCATTTATTTAAATCATTCATTCTTCCCATTCAATGAGAGCAATAATTAAGGTCTTAGCAAGGGTTGCCCCTAACTATCTAAATGAGGACTAGCTGTCCTGTGGTCAATGCTTACTAACATTGCTTAGTTATGGAAATTTCTGTATCAGACTGTGCGCCGCACTGGCACCTAGCAAAACTTTGAATTTATAACTTACTTTAATTTATAGTAAAGCTACACGGTGGTCTTATTTTATTCAGATTGTATAAGAATTTTTATTTCCTTTAAACTCGGCCGCATGCTGTTACATGTTGCGCAATCAAAGGCACTCATTCCCGCAATGTTTCCAATATTAGGCTCGAACCACAGGAGAGTCCAGGTACATTAAGTCGGCGTAATATAAGATAACTTTCTCATTTAAACCTACATGCACAATGCACATCCCACATGCGTGTCAGTTCATGAGTTACAGACAGAGTGGGCACGTTAACCCTTTGGGAGTGAGGTGAAGCATTGGAACGTTTCAGGTGAGGTGGGGTATGACATACCCCAATAAATATTTTTTACTTGCAAGTAAAAATATCAACTACATAACATTTATTGTGAGCTAAACTATCGTTCTGTAACCAATAATCAGTTAAGCTGATAATTATTTGGAGCAAATAACTTTTTCAATCATAATTAAATGGTCAGCGCGTTGACGCACAAAATCAAAATCCGTCATCTGCAATGTCATATTCGTGGCTCTTGAAACATGTAACTTTTAGCGAACACGTGACATAGCCTAATACTCGTAATAATGGATCAATTTTGCATCGATGCAAAACTATAAATCTAATATCTGCAATAACTTCTTTTATCGCCCATTTTTTCTGCACTGAGCCGTTACTTTTTCAATTCATTAAAATCAGCACGTATACGAAAAATTATAATTTCACATTAATATGCAACAAAATAATAAAATGTGCGTTCAAAAATACCCTAAATTGTTCTAAACTGTCCGTATTTCACATTCACTAAGGTAGACAAAAATAATCCAAGCTGATTCCACTTTTTCCGTAGAAAACGCAGCGTATGATAGCTATGGGGTGTGTCATACCCCACCTCACCTCCAAAGGGTTAAAATAAACCATCGTATGCATCGTTGTCTCTAATTTACACTTGTGGACGACGCGAAAAACTTACACGAATTGACGAAAAGATATTGCGTCAGTGGAGGATAATTGTATTAGTAACTTCTATTGCGCCGGTGTCTACTGCACCACAAGGTATCAACCGATGGCGCCCAAAACTAAGACGTAATCAGGTCAATGTCCAGAATGTAAGTCCTCTAAGATAGAGACAGCCTAATACGGTGGATAAGCGATATAGATAAGTCTTGCGTTGAGAACAAAATGACATAAGCATCTAAGCAGAACGGACAGATACAGGGACAGGGTTGAAAATCTAGGTCCAGCAATAGGCACATAATGGTCCTGTGAATATATAACAAATTATACATCTTCAACCCAACAGATTATCTCTCAACGATTGCAAAATAGCATGCATAACATAGTATTGTAACTGGATCGGAGGTCAAGTTCGTTGAGCATCAAGTAGAATCACAGATCACTTGCAACGAACACGATACAGGTAGGCTACATGTACATTGATAAGCCCACTTATTAAGCGTGTGTAATACTGGAATATTCTGAACTGTTATTAACACCTTCTCTTTCTTATTTCTCTTTTTAATAACGCAGTGTAATGTTTAGTTAATCAGGATGCTGCGATTAAAAATTGCGTAGAGTTGAATTCTGAGGAGCCAGACGTTGAAAGACTAATTGAGACACCAAAGCGCACAGCCGCCAGTCTGTCTGAAATACCAGACCTTTGAGGTTATCGATCTCAACATAAATGCCGAGCAATAGAGAGATATAGAGAGACAGGTATATAAAGATAAATGGACATAGATACGAAACAGGTAGTTCGGTGAGTAAGCGACTATAATATTGCCATACTAGGTCTTCTTAACAACATCGGTCGCTATCCCTGCTAACCTGACTCTCAAATATACAAGCGGCTACTTATAACGACTTAAGACAGAGAATTAGATATGCAAAATAAGCGATAGAATTCGTGTACAGATATAACATGATCCTTCCATAAACCTCAGAGCCAATCGTCTGTTTTCAACGCCTATGTGGACGCCGGGACCCGTTTTCAGCAGGTCATCCGATTGCGAGTGCAGCCATGGAGCCCTCAGACCATCCTAGCAGAGGCGGCGCCAGACATTTTTAACCAGGGCATAGTTAGGGCAGTCATACAAGTAACCAGTGCAGCGGCGGTTTATGCCCGAATAAATGTTCGGTAGGGCAAAAATTCCGGCAGGGCAACGGACCAGGGCAAAGGCTTTTTTACCAGGGCATTTGCCCTGGCTTGCCCTGGTGTAGTGCCGCCACTGCATCCTATAGTCTCCGACATTAAATAAAGCCCGCTCCAACTGCATTACATGGCGAAAGGATCATTATTATGAAGTTAAGATTTGTTGGAAACGACAAAATAGGCTACCTATTTAGTCCATAGCATAAAATCTTTGATTTTTGCCATATGGTTGAATATAGGCCTACTGCACGGAGGGCATGAGATGGTATTTTAAAATTTCCGTTAATTCAACTTTTGTAAGAACAGCAGAACCATAAAACGTTTGATGAATGTCGAGTTTCGACACCCATACGATGTCATGCTGTTTGTCAGCGGCTAATAATGATTTTGTAAAGCAACGGCAAGCCAGGTTGTGGATCAATAAATAGCAGCTCATCAATTAGTTCAGGGAAGGCCCTAATTAGGCCACAGATAAACTTATGCTGAAAAAATAACGTAGCACTTGTTAGGTTGACGGTAGCAGTCGAGAGAGGGACTTTGAAGGTGCTTTCTAAATATTCAGAAACAAAACGATGTCTTTGTTGTCTTCCATTCCATTCTTCTTCAGTCGCCTGTTTATTTAATAATATCTACTAGCGCTAAAGCAATTAAAGCGAAAGCGGAAGAGCAAAAGGGAAAATTATTTCGTAAGCGGCTGATTGCCTACAACATGCTTATCAAAGTTCAATAGGTAACCTAAATGGCAGGTCGAACGTTATAGCAAGTATAGTACAAGTAGAACTAGAAGGCAAAACGACTAACTAGAACTGAATGCACAATATTAAATCTAGAAAATATCGTTTGTTAGGCTAAGGGTGTCTTGCGTTTAAAAGTAAAGCATTTAAGAAAGCGAACATTCTGATATCGTGTCATTGCTGTAGGCAATTTGATAAATCATTTGAAAGCCTTTTACTTATAGCCTTACTAAAAAATTGGAAACAATTATCAGCAGTGGTTGAAGGATGGCTGAAGAAGACCGTGAACTCAAAGACATAACTGGTTGCTGTATTTGTTTCGATGTCTTACAAGATCCGAAAATCCTACCATGTATTCATACATTCTGCATGAATTGTCTCCAACAGACTGGACTTAAGTCGAACAAGTACCCAGGCGATCAGATGCCCTGTCCAATTTGTAGACGCCGCTTCACAATTCCGACAGAAGGCTTTACAGATCTCCCCCAAAATACATTTATTGAGAGACTGATAACAGTGAGAAAGCTTTTAAACCCAAGATTATCGAAAGTCTTATGTGAAGCTTGCACCGAAGAAACAAAGTCAGATTCAACGAAAGAAGTGGTCATAGCTGACATGTACTGCGTGGAATGCAGAGACAAATTCTGTGAAAATTGTTCCAAAGATCACAGAAAATTCAAATTAACCAAGGGTCATAAGCTTATTTCTCTAAGCCAACAAGATCCTTTCGACCACGATTTGATTGCTGATTTAGCACCATGCGTCTGTGCTTTACACAAGCACACTATGTTAGACATTTATTGCTTCAATTGCAGCAAAGTAGTATGTAATATATGCTTCATCGAAAGTCATAAGAATCATGATGGTATGCATGTCAGTACGATTGCTGACAAACTTCGAAAAGACATTGAAAGCTGCATCGAAAACGTTAATAAATTTAGATTGTCAGCCCAGAATAGGAGAACGGAACTGGATACAGAAAAACAGTTGTTATACGAAAAACTCAAGACGTCGCAAATGAAATTTTACAAAGGAAAGAAGAATTGGAAAGCACCGTCAACGAAAATGTATGTTTTCTAACGGACAAACTTGATTCTCTTAAACACGAAAGACTGAAGGAAGTCGATGTTGAAATTGAAGAAAACGATTTATTTCTGGTGTGTGTAGATAGCTACAGTCAATACTGCAGGAATATCTTGACCAAAGGATCCGCCAGCGACATATGCCGAGCTTCTGGGGATCTAAGTGGAAGAGCAGTAGAGATTGAGAATCAAGCCCAGCCTTTGAAAAGGCCCCGTAATGGACACTTTGATATAACCTTCGAGAAGAGAGACTTGAATGAATTCATCCAGCAAGGTGTCGGCTTTTTTGGCCACATCGCAGGTAGGCTAGGCCTATTTATTTTAAATTTGTATTGCAGTGCTTTTCGTTACTATAATGATAATGTAATGCTATTTCAAGTGGTTCAAGATGATACACATGAAACTATAAGGTATTGTTTATTATTTCAAAAGCATCACCAGCTGGTAAGTTAATTTTACCGCTTACCAAACCTGTGTGTCGTTTCGTCTTCTTGTGTACAAAAATTAACACTGCCGCAGATGTTTTCAAAGTGTTCTAGATTTACAGAAGCAACATTCTTTAGACAATTTTACGGTCTTTTGATCAGTTGGTGGTAAACGTGTAGTAAATTGTTCGCCCGTTGTAGCATTATTACTTTTCGTCAATCCAACTTCTACTTTGGCAAGAATCATTTCCATATATCCAGCTTCCATTTAGGCAAGAATTCTTTTCATCAATCCAGCTTCTACTTAAGCAGGAATTATTTTTCATCAATGTAACTTCTATTTAATTAAAAATTATTTGTCATCAATCCAGCTTCTATTTGAGCAAGAATATTTAAATCAATCCCACTTATATTTAGCAAGAATTCTTTTCGTCAATCCAACTTGTATTCTTCCATCGCTGAAATCCATGCAATGGCGAATAATTTACGACGCTAAACTACACGTTTACCCAGCTTGTTCCCATGGCGGTGTGGCATGAAAGCGCCCAATCTAGTAGGCCCTATAGTCCTATACGTCGTTAATATCAATGAGTCTGGAATATATGAAACAAATGCATAAAGAACAAGCATTCGTGGTATGGGATAGTTTTCTTCTGGTGTTTATGAGCCTATGTAATAGTTGTAATACATGTGCATTTGAGATTTTATTTTAGACACTTTGTCTTTGTTAAACTATATTTATTACGCAGATTTTGTATAACCTGCTTTGCATTTTGAACTTTTAGTCACTGACGTTACGTCAACGAAACCGCACGGTGTCTCTGTCAATTCAGGAGATGGGATAAAGAATACAGGAGAGCTAGACATGGAACATGCAACCCAAAGATCCAAAACCGCGACATTAAAGAACGAATCTGATGAGCAGAAATATGCCCTTGACAACGCAGATATGTCTAAGGAGAAATTAAGCGATAAACTAGCCATCAGCCAACTTCAAGAAAATAATGGTAAACTGCAGCAAGAATTAGAAACACAGAATATAGCCATGAGCCAACTTTATGCAAGCAGTGACAGTCTTCAGCAAGAACTACATGAAAAGAATGTGCTCATCAGCCAACTTCAAGAAGAACTGGAAAAAAAGAAATCGACTATCATCCGAAATTTTGACAAAGTTCTGGAAGATTTTGAAAATTCGAAAATGACCAACAGCCATCTTCAAGGAATGAGCGAGAGACTTCAAAAAGAGTTAGATGATGCAAACATAATTATCACTGGACTTCAATCAACCAGTGACACACTTCATCTAGACCTAGGCAACAAGAATTTAGCCATCAGCCAACTTCAAGAAAACAGTGACGAACTTCAACAAGAATTAGACAAACAGAATTTGACCATCAGCCAACTTCAAGGAAACAGTGACAACCTTCAACAAGAATTAGACAAAAAGAATTTGACCATCAGCCAACTTCAAGGAAGCAGTGACGAACTTCAACAAGAATTAGACAAAAAGAATTTGACCATCAGCCAACTTCAAGGAAGCAGTGACGAACTTCAACAAGAATTAGACAAAAAGAATTTGACCATCAGCCAACTTCAAGGAAACAGTGACAACCTTCAACAAGAATTAGACAAAAAGAATTTGACCATCAGCCAACTTCAAGGAAGCAGTGACGAACTTCAACAAGAATTAGACAAAAAGAATTTGACCATCAGCCAACTTCAAGGAAGCAGTGACGAACTTCAACAAGAATTAGACAAAAAGAATTTGACCATCAGCCAACTTCAAGGAAGCAGTGACGAACTTCAACAAGAATTAGACAAAAAGAAGTTGACCATCAGCCAACTTCAAGGAAACAGTGACAACCTTCAACAAGAATTAGACAAAAAGAATTTGACCATCAGCCAACTTCAACGAAGCAGTGACGAACTTCAACAAGAATTAGACAAAAAGAATTTGGCCATCAGCCAACTTCAAGGAAACAGTGACAACCTTCAACAAGAATTAGACAAAAAGAATTTGACCATCAGCCAACTTCAAGGAAGCAGTGACGAACTTCAACAAGAATTAGACAAAAAGAATTTGACCATCAGCCAACTTCAAGGAAGCAGTGACGAACTTCAACAAGAATTAGACAAAAAGAATTTGACCATCAGCCAACTTCAAGGAAGCAGTGACGAACTTCAACAAGAATTAGACAAAAAGAATTTGACCATCAGCCAACTTCAAGGAAGCAGTGACGAACTTCAACAAGAATTAGACAAAAAGAAGTTGACCATCAGCCAACTTCAAGGAAACAGTGACAACCTTCAACAAGAATTAGACAAAAAGAATTTGACCATCAGCCAACTTCAACGAAGCAGTGACGAACTTCAACAAGAATTAGACAAAAAGAATTTGGCCATCAGCCAACTTCAAGGAAACAGTGACAACCTTCAACAAGAATTAGACAAAAAGAATTTGACCATCAGCCAACTTCAAGGAAGCAGTGACGAACTTCAACAAGAATTAGACAAAAAGAATTTGACCATCAGCCAACTTCAAGGAAGCAGTGACGAACTTCAACAAGAATTAGACAAAAAGAATTTGACCATCAGCCAACTTCAAGGAAGCAGTGACGAACTTCAACAAGAATTAGACAAAAAGAATTTGGCCATCAGCAAACTTCAAGGAAACAGTGACAACCTGCAACAGGAATTAGACAAAAAGAATTTGACCATCAGAAAACTTCAAGGAAGCAGTGACAACCTTCAACAAGAATTAGACAAAAAGAATTTGACCATCAGAAAACTTCAAGGAAGCAGTGACGAACTTCAACAAGAATTAGACAAAAAGAATTTGATCATCAGCCAACTTCAAGGAAGCAGTGACAAACTTCAAGAGGAGTTAGACAAAAAGAGTTTGGCCGTCAGCCACCTTCAACAAGCCCTTGTAAGTTTGGGCTAAAACTATGAAAAAAGAATTCATGACGGAATCAAGCAAGAATGAAACCAAGAATTGGACCATCACCAAAGTTCAAACAAAATTATTAACAGACTCCAAAAGGAGTCATAAAACAAAACAAATCCAACATTGATCTTAAAATAAACGAGCAATACGTGCACTGATGAGCAATAATATTATATAACATTATTTTTAGCAATAGGCCTACTTTCTAATGCAGATTGCCAGTGCAACAATTAGTGCTTCTTGTTTTGCACAATTATTCGTCTTAAATAAAAGGCCTACTAACATCATTACTATATTCCTTTATTTTAATTCAATATAGACAAAACCGCAGTATGATTACGGTACTTGAAACAGTAGGCACTCATGATACCAAGTTCAACAAGAGTTGATTTTATAACTGTGTGCAGGCACGTAACCAGACTTAAATTCACGAGGAGGCAACTTCACAGACCATTGACAAAATCCTGGTGGTCTTTGGGATTAATGGTCAATAGAAGTTCCAGTTTATAAAAAAGCAAGAGGAGGCAACTGCCTCCTCGTGCCTCAATGTAGCTACGCCTGTGACTGTATGGCAACCTATTAGGCGCCAATCCGTCCTATACTGCTGCACATTTTACCATTGCCCCTAGGGAGTGGAAGGTTGAGTCAAACTTATGGAACTAACGGGTATCGAACCCGCATCTTTGTGATCTTTGTGCCTGCATATTATAATTCAACCATCACCTTAGTTTTTCATCTGTTTTATGTTATACTATAGTTTAGCAGATTGGTTCGTTTGCCGTGTCCGCCAATATCCATCTACTACAGAAACAGCTGACATGGTTTACAGAGTTCCATATGGTTTAGAGAGTCCCAACTATGCTAGGCCACCAGTCTGGATTATCCCAACATCCATTTTTGTGTGATCAACTTAAGAGTGTACCATGATTACAATCTTCTGTCATATCGGGTTTTGCAGGAAATAAAACAACATATTTCACAGAGAAACGTATGGAAATAATGTAAAAATGAATATTCCTGTTTAGTTGGCTATACACAGAGCTAAATTCATGACAGTAGGTAGCTGTGGCTGTTGACAGCAGTATTTTGTTTTGGATTTCAAACTTAAGAGTCTTGATAGGGACGCATCTCACAACAATTACCTTGCAACATTTCATTCATCGAGTAGCCTATTGCAAACGACAGAACAGTCCATAATAATTCCATATATTTTATTAAAGCGACATCAACGGCGCTGCTGGCAGCCACACAATAGAAGCGATTGATATTATTAACCAACCACTAATTAATCGAGAAGCGACAATCAAAGCAGAAACACCTGGTAAAGAGAAAGAAGTAGTTACTGTTTGACGACGCAAGTCAAAACAAAGATGTTTAGCGTCGCCCTCCTCCCTTATCCAGTCTTGGGACTGGTACTATGGGCGGAGAAAAACAAATCAAGACGTCACCAGACTAAGCAGATGCTATATAATTAAGATTGCACAACCTGTAGGCCTATAATTCGCTTCTTGTCATGCTAGGCCTAAATAGCAGCTGTACAGGTGAACACTGAATAATAGAAGAGCAGTCCCTTAAACAACCATCGGTATGAATTGCTAGCAACTTCATTTTCTTGGCGTCGGCGTATGAGAGCGGGTGGCTATAGTCTTCTCCCTTGCAGTCTGTTCTTCCCACCGTCTCTTCGCATTCAGTGTACTCTTTATATTAGCAAGGGGGCCGAATTGTCGAAACAAACTCTGCCCCGGAAAGGGTTTGAGTCTTGGGCCTTACTGAGTCCTCGGCCATACCAAGTCTTCGGCCATACTGAGACTTCGGCCTTACAACTGGCAGTGCCAACCAATAGACTACTCCCCGGAGTCGCTAACAGAAGCGTTAGCGACTGACTTGGAGAGTTAGCGACTGACTTAGCGACTGACGACCAAGTCACTTGCTTTATCGACTGACTAAGTCGCTTAGGCTTATCGACTGACTTAACGACTTGATATCGACTTCTCGGGTACCTCTATTAGTTACCTAACAATAAAATGCATTTTACGGCGTACTGTAAAGTCACGTTTCGCTGCACGTCATGGTTTGTGGCCAAATAAAGCGGTGGTGCATCTAAATTAATAGCAAATATTGGCCTATACACCAACCAAGTCAAAATTATCAAACCATTATCGCGTTACATTTAAATCAGATAAGAAACGCGAAAGGGGGCAGGGGGCGGCCGCCCCCGGGCGCAGGACGGGGGGGCGCAAAATTAGGCTTTTGACAATGGTTTTGTGAAAGAAATCGGCCCATGAATAGATTAAAATACACCATTTATACATTATTACAGGCCTACATGATTCTTGTATGGGGGGGCGCAAAATGACAAAATGAGAGGCGCTTCTGACGATTTTAACAATTTTCTGCTGGAAAAAGACGGAGAAGCAAAAAAATCATCTGGTAAAGTCGTAGTTTACGTTGCTAAATTATTCTAATGTCTTCAATTCAGTACTTGACGTTGGTAAGTAAGCAGTGTACCTATGTGCATGTTAACTATCACCAATCCAGCTTCCATTTCATACAGAAATTTTTTCATCAATCCAACTTCCATTTAATTGTAAAAATTACTTTTATCAATCCAACTTCTATTTTACGAAAGAAATATTTTTCATCAATGAAACTTTTATTTAAGCAAAGATATATTCTCATGGATCCAGCTTCTAATTACGGAAACAATTATTTTCATCAATCCAGCTTCTATTGAATCGAAAACTGAATTTCATCCATCCAGCTTCTATTTACTGAAAAAATTATTTCGATCAATCCAACTTCAATTTTGAACACAGGAATGTTTTAATCAATCCCACTTCCATTTAGGGAAACAATGTTTTTCATCAATCCAGCTTCCATGTTAAAGTGACAATATCAAATAATTTAGCAACGTAAACTACGACTTTACCAAATCATCTTTATTTGTACCGTGTTTAAAGACACTGAAACCAGCGTATTTTCAACGCAACGTTTGCTTCGAAAAGACGCCATTTTCAATTAAAGAAGTGCGCCACGTGAGATAACGTGACAGAAAAATCTGACTATTTGCAGCATCGACGTGTATTAGGCTTCGATGGTTGATAGTAAGTCTAAATATGGACTCCTTGGAAGTTAGTGTATATATAGTAAAGTAAGTAAAGTAGTACTAGGTAGGCAGTAAGGTAGTAAATAAATAACTGCTGATATATTAAGTGGACAAAGTCGATAGCAGTCGATAGCTTAGCGACTGACTTCGACTTGAGGGCTTAGCGACTGGCGGCGGCGGCGGTGGCGGGGTCCGGGGACTATTATTATTATTATTAGACTGTTATTTATAGCGCGCCTAAACAAATTGGAATCTTGCACAAAGGCGCGTAACAGAAAAATCAATCATAGTAAATCTTAAACAGATGTGTTTTAAGGTTAGTTTTGAAAATCGATAAAGTTGGGGATTTGCGGATAAAGACAGGGAGTTTGTTCCATTCAGCCGGGCCGGCTAGCGCAAATGCCCGGTTACCAAGTTTTTTGAGTGATCGTGTCACAAAGACTCACAACATCACCTTGAGACGATGAACGTAGCCCTCGTCTGGATTGGAGAGAGGAACAGGGTGTTACAAGTGAAGAAAGGTATGCAGGAGAACAGTTTGTGTAGATTCTGTACATTAGAAGACAGATTTTGAAATTGATGCGAGCTTGTATGGGAAGCCAGTGTAGTTCACGGAGGGTCGGTGTGACATGATCCCGAGGATTTTGGTTCTTGATAAGCTTAGCAGCGTGATGAAGAACAGCTGTAAGAGGTTGAAGGGTAGATGCAGGAAGACCACAAAGGACTGAGTTGCAGTAGTCAATTCTAGAAATGACAAGGGCCTGTACTAGGGTACGAACACATTTCTCGTTAAGACTTTTCTTGACTTGCCGAATGCGTCTGAGATGGAAAAAACAGGATTTGGTTATATTGGAGATATGAGTTTTCATAGACAACGAGTTATCAAGGAGGACACCAAGGTCTCGGACAACATCAGCTGGTTTGATGGAGCAATCTGGGCTAAGATTGAGTACAGTGTGGAATAATTGTGAGTTAGGTAACGGGTTGCGGTAAAACCAGATAAGTTCTGTCTTGGAGGCATTCAGTTTAAGGCGCATGGATGCACACCATGATTGGATTTCAGAGAAACAAGTTATTAAGCGAAACATTGCATTATCAAAGTCTTTGGCAGCAAGTTTAATATAGAGTTGTGTGTCGTCAGCATAAAGGTGTATAAGGATGCCGTGTTTGAAGGCAATGTGAACAATGTTAGATGTATAGAGGATGAACAAGAGGGGGCCAAGTATAGAACCTTGAGGTACACCAAAGAGGATATTGAAGTACCTAGAAGTGTTAGAACCAAGTCGCACAGAGTGTGATCGGTTTGTCAAGAAATTAGCAATCCAGAGAAGAGCAGAGGCCATGATGCCAAATTGAGATTCAAGCACTTGAATGAGAATGGAATGGTCAACACAATCAAAGGCAGAGCTGAAATCTAGTAACAGAAGGGCAGTTATGAAACCAGAGTCAAGTGCCATGATTATATCATTATAAACTTTAAGGACAGCAGTTTCAGTGGAGTGGAGGCGGCGGAAACCAGACTGAACAAAAGGTAGCAAGGAGTTGGATTCAACATAGTTAGAAAGCTGACGGTGGACGGCACGCTCAACAAGTTTGGAGATGAAAGATAGGTTAGAGATTGGGCGGTAATTACCAGGATCGGAAGGGTCAAGGCCTGATTTTTTAATGCGAGGACGGATAATGGCACGCTTGTGGGAAGCAGGTAAGGTAGCAGTGATAAGTGAGCAGTTTATGAGTAGGATCAAAATGGGGGCAAAAATATGTCGAAGGGATTTAATAATCCAGACTGGGCAGGAATCAAGCTCACATTGCTTGGAGGAGGAGTTACTGAGAAGCTTATCAACTTCAGGTAAAGTGATCTCATCAAAAGCACAAAGACCAGGAAAATTTAGGTGGTTAGGGTTCAAGACAGGTAAGGGGGCATCTTTGGTGGAATGGCGAATAGCTTCAGTTTTGTTTGCAAAGTGATCAAGAAGTTCATCAGGTGAGAGTGGGCATTCAATAGAGGATTGCGGGGATAAAATAGAGTTTAATGATTTCCAGAGAGCCTTGCCATCCTTCTCCGCTTCTTCAATGTTGTGTCGTAGGTAGATTGAGCGTTTGTGCTGAAAACATTTTCTTTGTTTCTGAGCTTGTACTTTCAGCAGATTGAGTAAACGAGTGACTACAATAGACGAGCGCATCTTATTACAATCAATGCAACATGTATACAATTTATTAAACTACGGTAAAGTCGCAGTTTAAGTTGCTAAATTATTCTAATGTCTTCTGTCGTATGACGTTAGTACGGTAAGCAGTCTCTAACTATGTGCATGTTAACTATCATCAATCCAGCTTCCATTTCATCAAGAAATGTTTTCATCAATCCAACATCCATTTAATTGGAAAAAATTACTTTTATCAGTCCAACTTCTATTTGACGAAAGAAATATTTTTCATCAATGGAACTTTTATTTAAGCTAAGAAATATTCTCATGGATCCAGCTTCTAATTACGAAAAAAAAGTTAATTAATCCAGCTTCCATGTTAAAGTGACAATATCAAATAATTTAGCAACGTAAACTACGACTTTACCTACACTACATATAAATTGATCTAAATTTAATAATATTTATTAATGTTGGTAATAAAATTGTCAACCAAAGTTGACTCAATGAAATTAAAATAACCCACGGGTTTATAACCCGACGTTTCATATTTAACCAATCAGTTAAGGAAATGTTTTAAATATTTATTATATCGACCACAGAGCTTTTCATAGTCGGGTGTCTTACTCAGTTCAAAATAAAAGCAGTTAATAGAATACGTGTAGTACTAAATCCTGAAATAAATATTATTTCAATCGCAGTATGCTACAATTTAAAATAACATTAGACAGAACGGGTCAAAATTTGTAGTGTTTGAGAACAAATTGCAATTGGACAAATGATGAAGAAAGCGTGTCACCAATTTACTCGATAGATGGCGCAAGTTACTATCATTATAGAGTTCATCAGTTCCTGACTCCAGCCATTTGGCGGCAATGGGTACGAATATTAATCTCCAACATCCTCGGCCATTTGTCAAGTCCATGCTCCACTTTTGTCAGTCAGTCAGTCAGTCAGTCAGTCAGTCAGTCAGTCAGTCAGTCAGTCAGTCAGTCAGTCAGTCAGTCAATCAGTCAATCAGTCAGTCAGTCAGTCTGTCAGTCAGTCAGTCAGTCAGTTGTCAGTCAGTCAGTCAGTCAGTCAGTCAGCCAGTCAGTCAGTCAGTCAGTCATTCAGTTCAGTCAGTCAGTCAGTCAGTGCTGTCAGTTGTCAGTCTGTCAGTCAGTCAGTCGCTGTGGTCAGTCAGTCAAAGTGCGTCAGTTGTTCAGCTGCTCAGTCAGTCAGTCTGTCAGTGCCAGTCAGCCAATTGTCAGTCCAGTCAAGTCAGTCAGTCAGTCTGTCAGTCGGGAAGAAAAACAGTCTTTTAACCCTTTGGAGGTGGGGTGGGGTATGACACACCCCATAGCTATTCTACGCTGCGTTTTCTACGGAAAAAGTGAAACCAGCTTGGATTATTTTTGTCTACCTTAGTGAATGTGAAATACGGACATATTAGGACAATTTAAGGAACTTTTGAACGTAACTTTTTTTAATTTTTGGCATATTAAAGTGAAATTAAATTTTTCGTATACATGTTGATTTTAATTAATGAAAACAAGTTACGGCTTAGTTGCAGAAAAAAATGGGCTATTATGGAAGATATTGCAGATATAATATGTAGTTTTGCATGGATGCAAGATCGACACATTATAACGGGAATTATGTCACGTGTTCGCAAACGTTACATGTTTCAAGTGCCACGAAGACGCCATTGCCCATTGTAGAGAACCACTTTGATATTGTGCACCACCGCGCTGGCCTTTGTGATTGAAAAGTTAGGCCGATTTGTTCACGATAATCACCAGTTTAGCTGATAATTGGTTACAGATCTATAATTTAGCTCACAATTAACTTTATGTAGTTGATATTGCGACTTGCAAGTAAAAAAATGTATTGGGGTATGTCATACCCCACCTCACAGTTAACGTTCCAATGCTTCACCTCACTTCCAAAGGGTTAAGGCAGAAGGAGCGGCAGCCTTCGATGTGAAGTGCTAGCAACTTCATTTTCTCAGCATCGGCGTATAAGAGCAGGTGGCTAGTTTTCTTTATTGTCGTTTCATCTTCCAACGGACAGTGTACGGTCAGTGTGCTCTTTAAAGCAGAGTTCGATATATAGAAAGCGCAAACTGAGATAAAACCTTGAGAGTAGTAATTGAATCCTACGACTGACAGTCAAGTACGTTAACCATTATGGCTAGGCTATATATTTCTTTCGGCAACATTAGCCTACTAATGATGCAATGTAGGACAATATCGAAAAGTATTACTACAGTCAACAGCAAGTTGACTCCATACATAAAATTAACGGCGAAGTCCAAATACTTTGCCTTCCATGTTCTGATATATATCTGATAAGTAGGTCTAGGTGCTAGGACAATTCGGCGCAGGGTAGGACTAAAACCCGGTTTCAGCGTCGGTAGAAGAGAAGTTGGATTGACGAAAAGAATCGTTGCTAAATAGAAGTCGGATTAATTAAATCATTCTTGCTTAAATAGAAGTTGGATTGATGAAAAATAAATGTTGCTTAAATAGAAGCTGGATTGATTAAAAGAATTCTCATAATTATAGGCTAACTAGAAGCTCGACTGATAAAAGGACTTCTTGCTCAAATAGAAGTTGGATTGATGAAAAATAATTCCTGCTTAAAGCCTTAAACAGAAGTTGGACTGATGAAAAATAATAATAAATTGTGATTGTCTGGCGCCGAATTGTACATTCATCAATAAGTAGGCCTAATAGTAGTTTCAGTTTAACGACGACGCTGTGTCCTCTTTCATCGAGGCTTGAGACTGGCACTGCATGATACCAGGGCACCCACGCTAGCCATTAGACCATAGATGGGTCATTACTTCCAACGGCATTGAACCAATATAGATACCATGTTGAAAATTATTACAAATGTCAACAATAAGTTGACTCCAAAAAAATCTTTCGGCGAAGTTCTATACATCGCCTTCCATGCTTTGACAGCTGATATTTTGATTAATCATCAGTTTAATGACATCTCATGACAACATCTGCCGCTGACGTCATATCAAACATTGTACATTGGCAATATTACAAACAGCATGCACATTTAACATTTCGACTATACATGTACTTATCATGATTTTCTATACATTGTTCAAGTAGCTTTCATATTTGAGTCTCAGTTTTATTTAGTAGCAATGTATGGCCATACAACAATCATTTGTGCTAATAAATTCAAACATTTCTATCAGATATTCAGGCTAAGTGTCAGAGTGTTTTTTCAGTAGGCTTAGATAAACACCATTTATTAACAAGAAATGCAGTTTGGCATACTACATACATATAAGTTTATGTATATACACACACATATAATATAGGCGAATGTATCTAAGAGACATAGTATTATATACATAGATCGATAGTGAAACATGAACAGCACGTAGCATTATTATGGCTGTGTGGTGTATACATCGGTGTATTTTATTCACACCAATTTACACCAGACGGTGTCACGCCCCCTATAGTTGTTCCCACCCCTCTAGTCAAATTTTGCCCACTTCCCCAAACACGCGCGTGACTCCGCCTATACAGTATGTAGCCTACATTTTAAACACAATATTCATTTGTATTTACACAAACCAGTGAACACAGATATTTTAGACAAAATAACCTAAATGTAGTGTCTCAAAGGTAACTGGCCCCGTGGGTGGGTTTTTTTATACAGTTTTGTTACATTTTCATTAATACAGTAACGTAATAATCTACTAGTTGACAATTTAATGAGTGTCCTATCTCTATTTTTATTATGCATAGTAGTCTGTAATGATACAGTGGCTTAGTGAGAATTTGGTCCCGAGTATTGCTTTACGCGGGGCATCCTAATCAGTCGACAGATTTTCTGCCTCGTACCTCTGGTCGAGTTCGTCTACTGTTGAGGGCATGACCCCGCCGGGCGGTCTGCATAGGGTGGTATAGCTGATGCCTGGGCTGGTCCTGCAGTGCGTCTGTGGGCTAGTATTAGGTATTGGGTGCACACAGGGGTGTGTATACGATCTTGCGTTTAGAGTGATGCTCCTTGTCTAGGGTCTGGTGAGCTTGGGTGCCCTGCAGGCTGCAGTGCACATAATTATGATATGGCAGCCTCCAGCCGCTTGGAATGTGTGCTGCTATTGAGTTGGTGCCCTATAGGATGCGACCTTCAAATATGCATTCTATCACGGAGCACAACACAGTTTGCAAATCATCATTACATAAAATATTCCTCAAGGTTACATCTAAGTGTTTAGAGATACAATTTTCACGAAGTGTCTGTGCGATGTGTCCTTTCTTACAATGTAGTAAGAGATGTGATATTGTTTCCCTCACACTGCACATGTCACAAAGGCCGGTGGGATGTAATTTAAGATTGTTCAGTCTGTCGTTTAAATTGACATGGCCCAGTCTTAATCTCGTTAACTGAACTTCTTTTTTCCGATTGTGATCTAGGTGTTTAATTTCCGTGCTAACAGTGGGATATAATGCTTTATAAAATCGACCCCTCTGGTCATTTGTGTATTCCATTTGCCATTTGTTGATTATGTATGAGTTTATCATTGGATATACTTCGGGTATTTCTATGTAGTTTGTGGAGTTTATGTGGCTAATGCTGAGTGCTTCCTTAGCTAGTTTATCAGCTATTTCATTTCCGTGTATATCCAAATGACTAGGTATCCAGACTAATTCCACCGTGCTTAGTGCAATGCTGTTGTGTATTTCAATGGCTTCATCAAGCAATGTTGGTCTGGATTTTGAAGTATGTCGTTTGAGCGATGTTAATACACTTAATGAATCTATTTTAGACAAGGAGCATCACTCTAAACGCAAGATCGTATACACACCCCTGTGTGCACCCAATACCTAATACTAGCCCACAGACGCACTGCAGGACCAGCCCAGGCATCAGCTATACCACCCTATGCAGACCGCCCGGCGGGGTCATGCCCTCAACAGTAGACGAACTCGACCAGAGGTACGAGGCAGAAAATCTGTCGACTGATCAGGATGCCCCGCGTAAAGCAATACTCGGGACCAAATTCTCACTAAGCCACTGTATCATTACAGACTACTATGCATAATAAAATAAAATCTATCTATCTATATATCTGGGCCATGTCAAAGCAATACTCGGGACCAAATTCTCACTAAGCCACTGTATCATTACAGACTACTATGCATAATAAAATAAAATCTATTCTATCTATATATCTGGGCCATGTCAATTTAAACGACAGACTTAATGACAGCTGATAAAACACTAAAATTTAATATAAAGCCACAGGACATTTTACAATCCGGTGTCTTATTTAGTCATATTAAACCAGTTAACCGAATGCCTTTACAAAACACAACTTAAAATAAATATGATTTCAATCAGAAATTCGCGAAACTTAGATAGCCTATTTAACGAATAGACTTGGTAATTTTTGGAAAGCAATGTCAACTGAATAAAAACTTATCTATTAACATAGAGCGTGTGTTACTCGATAGATGGCACAAGTTACTATCCTATCAGTGTTTCTTGCGAGTAGGGATGAGCCGATTGGCATTTTTTTTACCGATTTCCGATTCCGGATAGTTAGCCTGCTATTTTCGCCGATTCCGATTCCGATCCGAATGGTCAATAAAACAGAAATTGAAGCAAAATCTTGTGTAGCCTATTCTCGCTAGATGTAATTCCAATGAGAGTTTATGCACTGAACTATTTAAAAGAAATTAACAGTTGAAAGTTTGAAACCGCGTGGCATGAGAAAAAAGCCTGACTGTCCGCCATTTTGTTGACACGTCGAGTAACAATTTTATTATTTATAAAGACTTTTAATTAATTAAAGATTAAAGATTACCGCAGGAGCTCGCCAAAACAGGTTACTATTTCTGTATTAATGAAAAAAGAAATTGCTTTTGGTAAAAACATTACTTTTTGGTATTTGGATCGGTAGTCCTGGAATCGCCGATTCTGATTAATGCCGATTAGTGCAAAATCCGGCCCGATTCGATTCCCGAACGGATAATCGGTTCATCCCTACTTGCGAGATTACTGGTGAGCTGGTGACAGCACTGACAGCCTACACTTTGTCTCCAGACTCCAGAGTCCTGTATCGGAACGCTTATTAAAATAATCTAAATTGGGACCTTATTCAACCTTATAGCAACCCTGATGCCATAACCTCCGACTGTAAACGTACTTGAAACCTTCATAGACTAAGAATTAGCTTTCATTGTAACAAGTTGCCTCTGCGACAATTTCATTATTCAGAATAAACGGATATTGATTGATTGATTGAAGTGAATGAAGTCGAGAGATTATAATCGAACCAAGTAGAGAGATTATCAGGCCAATTCAAGACAGTAGATTGAGGCAGTCGGGTACTCGGGTTGACCCGATATTCTATCGACTGGGCCCGGTAATCTACCGACGTGGCCGGATAATCTATATGTAATGTAATGTAATGTAATGTAATGTAATGTAATGTAATGTAATGTAAATCTTCGAAAATTTCTCAGCGCCCACATAAGCCACGTCAGGAGACCAGCTTAACCACCGGCGCTATATCAAATCAAGTCCGCAATAGCCAAACAAGTTGCCTCTGCCGGATAATTTATCGAAAATGGACTTGGCCCGATAATCTATCGACTTGGGTCTTGGGCCATGGAGCACAGCACGTAATCAGAATTTGTTTGAAACGTGATAATAATTATTGTTCGGGACTCTGAGAAGGAAATCCGTAGTAGCCTAACGGTAGACGTTTATTTCTTGATGTGGGACAGAGTTGACAAATATTTACACAGTGATCTAATATTCAGTTATGTGTAATTTTACATGAATAGCTGTGGAATAGGAATTTCCATTTTTGTTTCTTTAAAATAATTATACTGATACTTGGGTGTTTCCAAGTTATATAATAATAATAATGATAACGATAACAATTATGATGATGACTACGACGACGATGATGATGACAATGATAATAGCAGCAGCAGCAGCAGTAGCAGCAGCAGCAGCAGCAGCAGCAGCAGTAATAATAATAATAATAATAATAATAATAATAATAATAATAATAATAATAATAATAATAATAATAATAATAATAATAATAGGACTAATAAGGACTGAATATTTTGTGTTGGAATTAGGACGAAGGTTAACCGATGCAACCCATGACACGCTCGAGACAAGCTCCCTTTTCCAAAGACTCTCGGTAGCTCTCCAACGCGGAAACGCCATCTGCTTTTCTCCGACATTACCATGCTAGAATGTATCATCATCATCATCATCATCATCATCATCATCATCATCATCATCATCATCATCATCATCATCATCATCAATAACAATAATAATAATAATAATAATAATGATAATGATAATGATAATGATAATGATAATGATAATGATAATGATAATGATAATGATAATGATGATAATGATAATGATAATGATAAGAATAAGAATAATAAGAATAAGAATAAGAATAATGATAATGATAATGATAATGATAATGATAATGATAATGATAATGATAATGATAATGATAATGATAATGATAATGATAAGAATAAGAATAAGAATAAGAATAAAAAGAATAATAAGAATAATAATAATAATAATAATAATAATAATAATAATAATAATAATAATAATAATAATAATAATAATAATAATAATAATAATAAGTAAAAAATCAACAAGGAAGAAAGTAATAATAATAAGAATAATAATGAGAAGAATAATCACAATCATCATTTTAGTGTCTCGTGTTATAGGCATAGCAGCCATAGCTTACTATGTCACTGTAATGTCCCAAATTAGTTTAACCACTAACCATAATAAGTAGCTGCTATTGCATTGAGAACATAAGTGTTTAATAACAGAAAAATATCCAGGGAAATGTTCAATTAACGAGAAAATATAAGTGATTGCATCGATGAGGTTACAACTTCTGATGGAATTAGTTTTCAGTGAAAATATGTTGAAACTGTCATTATAACTTCTCGTTGCAAAAATGTTTCTTTTCTTTTTTACCATTGCAGTCGTCCGGAAAAGATATATCACCATCTTTTTAGCGTGTAGTGTTCGAACAGAGTTAGCCTAGTCATAGTCGTGTCAATAATAAAACTTACAGCCACATCAACAGCCAAAGGTCTTATTTTCTATGGGCTTTGAAAACTTTGACTGCGGCTAACATTTTCAGCTTTCTACAGCTAATCCAATCTTTCTTTACTAAATATCACTTTAATATTTGCTTTATTACAATAAGCTTAATCAATGGTCTACGTGACGTGTGAAAACTTCATGGCTTATCGTATGCCCTCATAACAGTGTCTGTCTCCATATGTGGCCTAAGCGAGAGTTTACAAAACATCCTGGGATGTAGGCCTTTAGACAGTGGAAAGAGCTATAATGGTTGCAGCCTAAACCACATCCCTAAAAATGATTCTGCGTAATAGTAATAAAAAACAAACCACTGTATGCAGGGCCATTTCTTCTTTCAGCATCCCTTTGTCTATAAAAATATTTCTACGTTTGTTTAACTGGAATAAATTCTCATAAACTGACTACACGTATTGAGATAACATATCATGTATACATAATCCTTTTAAATAGAGGACTCGTTTGAATTTCCCATTAAATTCAAACTCGTCCAGATTCTCCCTTGTACGGCTGAAATAGCGGCGGCATCGTGTGCACAGATTTCGATGACGTCACACGCAACGCCGACTGTTTTGACGACGTCATCATTGGCTGCGGTGATCCAACTTGGATCGTTCGGCAGGAGCTCGGCTCTTCCGGTGAGTGACTGCAACTTCCGGGAAGCCTGTCTGACGTCATCCGTCGCTCGGGCGACGCGCGGTGGTCACGTGTTAAGGCATAGAAACCGGAAGTCGGTTGGACTTTGAGTGGGTCGATGACGAATGGGCGATAAATGGGGTTCGAAAGATTCGTCATCGTTTCTGAGGGGCATCTTAGGGGATCCATTAACAGGAAGGGGCTGTATGCTGCAGCGGCGCGCTGTAGTCCGAGACTGGCGTAGTAATTCAGTGGCGCCTGAGCGTTATTCGGTAGTCCGGCGTAAGGATACTGAGTGAGTGAAGCGGCGGCTGCGTTCATCAGATAGGCGTAGAGATTGGGGTCATAAGGCCAGGACATCGCCAACTTCTGTCTCTTGTCCTTCATTCTTCGGTTCTGAAACCAGATCTGAAATCATCCAGTAGAGGATAGGGATCATTAAAAACAGATTTCATGTATTTATTTTTATTATTTCGATTTAATGATGCAAAATTTAATAATAAATATACAAAGGGGCCGTCCATAAATGACGTCACGCACCTAGGGGAGGGGTCAGAAATTTGTGACGATGTGTGACATGGTGGGTGGGGGGTCTGAGAAATCTGACGTCACATCAGGTCTATATAATTAAATTTAACAATTAACAACGATTTAATTTTAACAATAACAGCACTAATTGTGAGTATTAAATTTTCATTTATTTTAATTTTAATTGTATACGGAGAAAGACGCCACCAGACTAAGCAGAAACTATATGATTAAGATTGCAAAGCTCTTTTAATTCGCTTCTTGTCATAGTAGGTGTAAAGGTGAACTAGAATTCTGATTTCTAACAATAGAAGAAGAAAAGCATTAATCCCTTAAACGCTAGCCCGACAAAGAACCAAGGATTTGAACTGTTAGCGACTTCATTTTCTTAACTTCGGCGTATCGTAATGGTAATCGAGTAGGCCTATTTATATAGCGCCACCTAAATCAGAGGCGCTCCCGACCCAGGCCAGTGTCTTCACTGACAAAAAGGGAAATTTAAGGCGTTTGCGGAAGTGGTAGGCCCATGAGTGCGGGTGGCTAGTCCTCTCCATCGCAGGCTTATCTTCCCCACTGACACTTTACTTTCAGTACGGTATACTCATTATAGCAAGAGACGGAATTATCGACACAAATTCTGCCTTGGAAGGGGTTTGAGTCTCAAGCCTTGCAACTTACAGTACCAGTCAATTATAGTCTCCTCGCACTTTATTACAATCAATAACATTAAGCTACATTATGAAATAATGTAAACTTTAAAATATTTATTCATAGTGGTATTAATAAGTCAACTGCAAAGTTGACTCCATGAAATTACTATACATGAGTTAACGCTTATAGTGTATAGTCCAATCAGTTAACGAAAATTTTTAAACATTTATTATAAAGACGAAGCAGCTTATCATATTCCGGTGTCTTACTTAGTTCAAAATACAAGCATTTTACTCGAACACATGTAGTATTAAACCTTGATTACCTATTATTTCAATCGAAATGCAGTGCAAATTAAAAAAATATTAGACATAAATGTTAATGGTTAAAATGTGTAGTGTTTGAGGAAAACAGTGACAATTCGACAAACAAGATCAATAAACATTGGAGAAAGTGTGTCACTATTTACTCGAAAGATGGCGTAAGTTACAGTCGTAACAGAGTTTCATGCTACGATTTATTCATCGTTGAAGATCATCATCATATCATCATCATCATCATAATCATCATCGTCGTCGTCGTCGTCGTCGTCGTCGTCGTCGTCGTCGTCGTCGTCGTCGTCGTCGTCGTCGTCGTCGTCGTCGTCGTCATCATCATCGGTCAACTGGCATACTCTACACGCCCTGTATGCCAGACTACATCTCAGACTTCTGCATTCGGGTAGCAGACAACCGGAACAGAAGTCGGCTACGATCCTCATCAAAAACCTGCTACAGGTCCCGCGGTCTTCTACGAGGTTTTGCGACTGTTCCTTCTCTGTCGCAGGACCTACGGCATGGATAGTCTTCCAGACCATGTAAAGAATGCACCATCTCTGGAGACATTAAAATCAAAGCTCAAGACCTATCTGTTTAAGCAATCATATGACTGTGATTGATTTGTTGAACTCATGTACAGCGCCCTTTCTTTCGGCCTCGGCTGAGCTACGGCGCTATAGAAATCGTCTTATTATTATTATTATTATTATTATTATTATTATTATTATTATTATTATTATTATTATTATTATTATTATGCCAAATTTATTTCTTCATAAAGCCAACACAAACTTATGTACAGACTGATTAAAAGTAACTGTTTTCAATATTGTTATAAGCTGTCATTCTCCTTGGCTACAGTGTTGTTGCAAATTATTATATTATATATTATTATTATTATATTATTATTATTATTATTATTATTATTATTATTATTATTATTATTATTATTATTATTATTATTATTATTATTATTATGCTCAAAATCGCCCATCGGAGTCCTCGTTGAACGACTTTCTCTGGCAGAGTCGTTTGAATACCCAACGATTGTCTATGCAGGGCTTAAAAGTGTGAATGGACGGTCATGGACGGCGTCCAGGCACTTATTTTCAAGGCTGAACGCCGTCCTGCCACTTATTAGGCCAGCGAAACCTTGACGCCGTCCATGCAGCGTCCATGCAACAGTGTAATTCCTCTACGGCCTACACTATTATCAGCAGCATTTAATTTTTTTAAGATTCCAATAAAATTTCATATTGTCATTCTGATTTCTTAATGTGTTCCACCGTGAAGAGTAACTTGTTTCTCCACCTCGTCCCTTACTTACTAAGTATGTGTATAAACGCAATTAAGATCGAGGACCTCGGAGGTTAAAAGGTGACCCACACAAATTTCCAAATCCGATGAGTTGTTTTTTGGGGATGCAAGAATTACTATAATTTACCAGCAAACTAACCGATGAACAAACTTTTCAAAAATTAAAACCCAAGGGGTCCAGCAGTTTCGCGTGCTTCACAAGCAAGACCCAGAAACTGTTGAGAGACAACTAAACCTCATCATCACATAATTATTCGTTTATTGAGTTAACAACAGACAAAACGCTGTAGGTGTACAAAGAAAAGAAAAAGAAGAAACACAGGACAGAATGAAGTAATTAGGCCTACTTAGTAAGAGTTGAGAAATAACATACGCGATTTAAAGTTTCACAGTTAGGACCCTGCAGGGTTGCGTTCTGATCAATCCTCTGAAGATTATCTATTAGAACTAAGTGAATTGTTTCTTTATAAAAAAATTAAGCCAACGATTTCTTTGCCTTGCCAGTCACATCTTGTTCTGCAGAACGAGTATTTTCTAGGCTTCGTTTCACAAAAATCACCAGAGGACAGTTACTATCTTCCACATGTGCACGATTGCAAAGCCTATACTGAGAATAATCTGCTAACAAGGTAGGCATAGCAGCATTGTCTATAGCCCTACCACTGGACAAATTTAGCCAATTTACAAACAAACAAAATTAGTTTTGAAAATGATTGTAATAATAATAATAATAATAATATTTATTCTTTAATTAAGCGCCTGACAAACGCACTGCGCTGTACATGTGACTGTAAAAATTAACTAGACACTTCTGAAAGAGCCGTAAGGCGAAAGGAAAAGACTAAACCTGTTTCCTAAAAAAAACTTTGAATTTTTCATGCTGTTAGTCTGGAAATCTGGAAAAACAATTTCTTCTTGAAGCTTTCATATCTTTATCGTTCAGAAATGTAGAAAACAAGGGCCTAAAACGTGCTCCTTTTGACATCAACAGCTACAAAATGCGTTGGCTCCGGGGGCTTACGACACCCCCCAGACCCCTAGCTGCTCGCTATAAGCCGCTTCGTGCCTTCAGAACTCGAGCAACATGAGTACCCCTGAAACAGTTTCTAGTTGCGCCTCTGATTGGTAGGAGAGGGGTTAATGAGAGGGACTGGAAAAGAGGATGTGACTGGGGATGGAAAGTTTGAGAGAGGGGTATAGGAAAAGGGATAGGTGGGAGGAGGGGAGGAAAAGGTAAGGGGCGTCCATGCACTTCTTTTTTACACTTTAAGCTCGGGGCTTATGTCATCGTTTCTTATTTTCTGTATTTCGATCCCTGCGATCCTCCATAGCCAATTCATTTGTGTTGTAATGATTCGTTTTTCATATTGCTTTCGAATTATCCAACATTTCAATTCGCATAGGAAATTCGGTTGTATCATCGTCTCGTATATACTTAGCCATTGTCTAGGTTTTCTTTGTCAATTTTCTGAGTCTGCTTATCCATTCTATCTTTGGAGCTAGTTTATGTGTGTATGACTGTATGTATGAGCACTTGTTATAGCGCCCTTCAAGATTTCTACTCAGAGGCGCTCCCGACTACAGCGCGGACACTGAATCGGAGTTTCACGCCGAAGCGCATGAGCAATTGCGAGTGAAGGACTTGCCCAGGGTCCCTACGCGGCGGCTTGAGGTGGATTCGAACCCGCAACCCTCCGGCTGCAAGGCACCGAACATACCCCTACACCACCGCGCCCCATATTAATCATATTATATTAAAGCGAAGTGAACGGCCTTGTTGAATTACTAAAGTCAACAGTGTGTTGACTCCATAAATAAAATAAGCGGCAAACCACGTTGCCTTCCATCTTGCAAGTGGCTACCAAAACATTCAAACAAGTTAATATAAATTACAAAACTTTCGATAATCCGGTGTCTTATTTAGTCGTCCAAATTAAAGCAGTTAATCGGATATCTTTACCTAAACCAAATTAAAATAAATAATATGATTTCAATTACAAATTTGTGCAACCTAGGTATTTAACGATTACGCTTGGTAATTTTCGACAAATAATTTAAAGTGGATAAAATATAAATATCTTTTAGTATAGAGTTTATGTCACTCATTTACTCGATAGATGGCACCAGTTACTGTCCTATCACTATTCCTTGCGAGATTTCATTCATCGTTGAAGATGGGGGAAAGTATTGCAAACGACTAAAAAGTCCGTAATAACGCCATATAATAATTATCCCTCGGGCTACCAAGGGGCGGGGTGGTTGCCACCCCCTAGGTTTTTTTCATCTCAAACTTTTTCCGTATGGAATAAAAATTTGACCTTTTAGGTAGCTGTAGGGGGTTCATTTACACACGTTTTGACGTAAAATGTGAGATCATGAGATGATATCTCACACCGTTCAAAAGTTATACCCAATATACCCGAGGTACCAGAGGGGGGTGGATACCACCCGCCCCTAGATTTTCGACTATATCTTATCCGTCATTTAATATTAAGAGACACAAATTATACCATTCTATAGAGGGAATGTGGGGCTACATTTCTATGGTCACTGAGTTGACCTGAGACAACCGGAAGTGCTCAAAATAAATAATAATACGCGTAATATGCATGCAAAATGGCTGAATGGAAGCACTCCCCCTTAGTTTTTGTCTGTAGCGTATTCATTTGTCTTCCTGGAAGAGAAACAAAGATACCATTCTTTAGAGGGAATGTTGGGCTTCATTTGCATACCTACATCTTTGTCTTTTGAATACCGGAAGTGATCAAAATAAATAATAATACGCGTAATCTGTGTGAAAATGGCTGAATACAGCATTACAACGTAAACCGATATATATGTATGGATATATATGTATGGATGTACATTTATACTATATAAACATGTGTAGGGATGATTGTGTGTATCCTTTATACATAGATTAGTTTCAAAACACACATAATCTTATATTTGTTTATCCAAAAAGTACAAAATGTACGCAATAATATACAATATTGCTAATTAATGGGTTCCGTTGTTAAAAGTGATGTAATTTCGAGGTGCATTCACATAATGTACAACTAAATATACCATTCTGTGCAGAAATGAATGCTGAATCCATTGCTGTATTACAAGTTATGATATGTAAAACCAAACACGAAATCCAGGGGTGGTGGTAACCCCCCCCTTGGTAGCCAGTGTTACAAAAAAAGCTTGGTAGCCCTAGGGTTATAAGTTATAACTCCATCAGCGGCCCTGGCAGCCACACGATTATAGAGGCGCACTGCTCTAATTAATAAACCACTAATTTATAATTCAGTCAGTCAGTCAGTCAGTCAGTCAGTCAGTCAGTCAGTCAGTCAGTTTGGACGGTCAGTTAGACAGTTAGCTAGACAGTCAGTCCTTGAGCAGTGGACCAGTCAGTTCTTTGGTCTTTCGGTCAGTCACTCATTCAGAGAGCCAGTCAGTAATCTACCTAGTCAGGTCAGTCAATCTTTAAGTCAGTCCCCGACAGTTTCCAGCCAATTAACGATTAAGTAAGTAAGTCAGGCAAATCAGTCAGTGACTAAGTCGGTTGGTTGGTCGGCCAGTTAATAAGTCAGTACAGCCAATCAGTCAGCTGCCCAGGAAGTCAGCCAGCTAGCCAGTCATTCAGCCAGTCAGTTAGTTCTGTAATAAAGCCAACGTTTGATTAAAATTTTCCTTTCGAAAGCCTCTATAATATAAATACCTAGGAAGGTGAGGCTAACCTTGATAGTGGATTCTGGTAGGTTGAGCGTGGAAGCCAGTTCGCATCTTCTTGGCCGAGAGACGTAGTTCTCTTTGCAGAACTCCTGCTCCAGTCGAGCCAGTTGCTCTCGCGAGAACGCCGTCCTATAGCGTCGCGATTGACTGTCATCTGGTGGCGCTAAATAAAGACGAAAACAGACGACCTAAATGTAATTGAAACTTTATATAGCGCCACTGCTACATAGCAGACTATGGAAAGGCTCTCTCTGCACTAGCCATGTTGATGCTATATGTGAGAACTGCATGGGCAACAGACATGCATACAAAGACAGAGAGACAGAGAGACAGACAGACAGACAGACGAGACCGACCGACAGATAGACAGACAGATAAGAAGATGATGATGATGATGATGATGATGATGATGATGATGATGATGATGATGATGATGATGATGATGATGATGATGATGATGATGATGATGATGATGATGATGATGATGATGATGATGATGATGATGATGATGATGATGATGATGATGATGATGATGATGATGATGATGATGATGATGATGGTAAATAATAATGATGATGATGATGATGATGATGATGATAATAATAATAATAATGATTATTATTATTATTATTATTATTATTATTATTATTATATTATTATTATTATTATTTTGCCCTGAGGTACTTCATTCCCCAGGGGCTTAGATATTACGGTAGGTGAAGCATCTGGAACGTCTACTCATCCATGTCGCTTGAGGGCTTATCAAACGTTCCACTAAAAGCTACGGCATTGAAGCGCTGTATTGTCACTGAAAGGCGCTGAAACAAGAAGCTGGCCTCACGGGGTTCGCTCTTGACCTGTGTGAGGTGGCGGCCCAAGTCTCAGATGAAAGAGAGGTATTTGCTGTTAATCGGCCCATCGTTTCCATGGCCAGTGGGATGAAAAAGTGTGTGTTCAGTAGCGCGTTATATTTCTGATTTTTTCTTCATATTATTATTACTGCTATTTTTATAATAATAAAAATAACAACAACAGTAACAAAGACAAGAACAACAGCTAATAGTGACGACCATCTTAGGTTAATAATAATCATCAGAAGACGTTCTATGTATACAACGTATATATATAGAAGTCAGAGCGAACGTTGATGGAGAGGATCGTCTAATGACAGTGGATGTCGTCTCATGATCAGTCGCCGTCTCTCTCTGACGGCGCCATGTCACCGTCGCAAGGGAACCAAGGCAGACGAATTAAGCGCCGATTTCTTCTGCATTATTCAGCCAATGGATATTTTAAGGTGACGACCTCTCAACTATATAAGGAGGGAGAGGGATGGACGGAGGGAGGGAGACAGGCAGACAGACAGGGACAAACAGAGATAGACAGAGACAGAGACAGGCAGAGGTAGAGAGAGAGACAGAGACAGAGAGAGAGACAGAGAGAGTGTGAGAGACAGACAGACAAACAAACAAACAGACAGACAGAGGCAGACAGACAGAGACGGAGAGACAGAGACAGAGATAGAGACAAACAGAGACAGACAGATAGACTGTACATTCCCATGCGCTGCGCTTGTCCTATTCTTCCGATTTCTTCTTCTTCCAATATATATTCGGCTGCAGGTTCTACTTTGGCCATTCCTTCTGCACCGTCCCTCTCTCTTTGTCAACTGCTACATACATCTGCCTCCCTCTGTACCTTCGTCTTGTTCACAGAATTCTACTACATACATGTGCGAGCAAGTTCTTCTAACTGCATGTATACTTTTCAGTAGTCATTCCATTTGCCAAACTCTGCTTGTAATCATCGGTAATTAGGCTGGCTCTCTGTCTGACCGATTGACTGACTGACTGACTGACTGACTGACTGACTGTCTGACTGGCTTGCTGGCTGACGAACTTGCTCTCTGACATGCAATAATTTACATGTTCCTGTTGTCTGTGTTATTGAAATAGCCGCCGAAGGCACTGGCTATATCGCACGTGTGCGTATTACCATCGCACTATGCTAATGCCCCATACTGCAAGGACAGACAGACAAACAGACAGACAGACGGACAAGCGGACGGACGGACAGACAAACCATCTCCGTCCATGTATGCTACAAGGACATACAGACATAGGTCATGCATGAATACAGAGTATTACAGACACACTGCAGACAGATACATAGACCGACGTACGGATAGACAGACACGTTGCTTAGAGAGAAGTAAACGAGCCAGATGAGTTGAATGACAGATGGACAGACAAAAGCCACATATAGCGCCAAGAGATACATTAGGACATTAAGTATACCAAACACAAAGACAATTAGCGACAGTTTCTTCAGGCAAAACATCAAATTGACAATAATTACCACTAATGTTAGACGGCGTCTATGCAATGAGAACGTCAGTAATTTTGGCCCATATTATAGGTACATAATATTATATTAATTTATTTCCTTATGTTATATAATGATATAACCCAATATCCTAAGCACGTGTGACATGTATGCATATATAGATATATAACAAAAACATATCAAATGGAACATTATTATTTATGAACAATTATGAGTTACAATTATGACGTTGTCAATGTAGGCTCATAATGAAACCTTTGCTATGATTATATTGGCATGGGGTGTTTTCCAGTATAGTGTCACCTGTGGTATAATATAAAAAGCCTCTGTGCTGGCTATAGGTGACTTATATAATTATATTGCAAGAAAAGACACAGTAACAGACAGACAGACAGACAGATGTGGAACTACATAAACCTGAATGCGTTCCACTCTGAAGCCCTAGGGAAAGTACGGACAACACTAGAAATCGCATTACTGGACAGAAAACATAGATGATGACATCGAGGCGAGATCAGCCAATCGACACTTCCGGTTTTTAGGCGAGAACTGATCAGATTAAAGCTACTTCCGGTCTGTGGTTGGCCTGGATGTTTGGGCTTTCGACCACTACAGCCTCTGGACCTCTGTCGTCTGTCGGGGAGAGCGGGTGTCCGCAGGCAAGGAAACCGAATGCATTATGGGAGAATTAGCGGTTTATTGAAAGTAATTATTGGTTCTGCAATGACGTTGTGACTATTATCATTGAGTATGCGTGTGTACAGATGACCTTCAGCCACCTGGTCACTCCCAGAAGCCAGATATATACCTGCTTCAATGAAACCCAGAAGAAGAGAAGCAGTCCGTTATCGTATATTAGGAGAGGTAGCCACGGGGACGAAGTGTTTATAGCTGTCATTATATATCTGAGCTGGCTAGAGGTGCGCGTGTATGTAGAACTATACCTCCTGATCCCAGACAAATAACGTGGGTGTATTAAAGCAATCATTCCAAGGCATCTCATCCATCCATCCATCATCCATCCATCCTCAATCCATCATCCCATCCATCTCCATCCATCATCCATCCATCCATCATCCATCATCCATCATCCCATCCATCCATACATCCATACATCCCTCCATTCATCCATCTACCATCATCCCTCCATCCATCCATCATCATCCATCCATCCATATCCATCCATCCATCCATCCATTCATCCATTCATCATCCATCCATCCATCCATACATCCATCATTCATTCATTCATAAATCCATCCAATTCATCCTTCCATCCGTCCATCCTTGTATCCATCTTCCATCCATCCATTCATTCAGAGCAATAATTTAGCGCTCCTTAATATGTCTGCTCCATATAACGGCAAACACAAATTAAATTATTAGAAACTGCCTAAGTAGATGCTTCATCGTCGCACACGATAACTTGCTTTATAAGGTCAATAGACCATACTTTACACTTCCATGTACGCTGGCTCTCTTGACGTTAAATTTAGACACTAATGAATTGCAAAGTTTACGATTATGCTTACAAACTTTTTCGTTTTCGCCGTGCGCGAACCCTTGAAAGCAAAGAGCCACTTAAAGGTCGGCTTAACTGAAGCAGCTCTTAAAACGGTCCCAAGACTTCAATGATCACAAATCGTTAGTGTATGCACATTACTTGGAAAATAATATAATAAACAAGACTAATGTGAGCACTGGAGATAAACTAAATGTATTAGCGTCGCCACAGAGGCAGTCAATCTTGCTCAGGCTGGGTCCTGAGATTCGTGTAAATTGGGTGAATTTTTTTGGAAAGGTATAGTATACCCTCTTGGTGGCTTGACATTTTCTTCCATTAGTCTTGCGCTATATCACCCAAAGGCAGTTACTAATGGTAGAGTCTCGCGCAAACTGGAGTGGGACTCGGATGACCGAAGGGTTGTTGCTACTCTTTCGACAAGGTTCAAGGCTATAGGATGACTCGTGCCAGAGCGCTCGGAGATGCACATCACCTCAAGCACCCACAATACCCCGTTACTAGGAGTGACTGGGAGATAGACTTAAGAGAGTGCTTTAGTACCACAAATCTTGAAGGCCTTACTAACTTGGACATCTTTACTATAGGAGTGCCATGCAAGAGGTAGCCAGAACAGTCCTAGGTTACCGAAGCCTGCCAACGAAAGAGTGGATTAGTGAATTACTATAGACACAGTCACACAGGTCCAGAGATCTTGGGTGTAGCTCTTGCGACGCCACTGACTAAAATAATGATATCCGATTTATGGAAGAACCGGGGTAGACCACTTGACGTGGTACTACCACTTGACGGGGTACTACCAAATCGGAAACTGAATGGAATTTAAACAACACATCCCGCAATTATGTTCAAAATGGCTACAAGAGTATACTTCAAGAACTTGTACACCTATTTATATTGCATTGAACTTGCTAAGTCTTGCTTCCTTTTCAGCTGTCAAGTAAATAAACATATCAGAGTAATATTATGTCGAACATGACTTCTAGTGTAACAGAACTTGTTCAGCTAATTGTATTGTAGTAAACATGCTTCTCTTCAAGTATATCGAGTGAATAAACATACTGGAGTAGGCTAACATGTCGAACATACGTTACACGACTGAAAACATAACACAGATCATGCAGCTAGTTAAGAATGAAGATTGTCGGGCAAATCGTGTTGTTGACATGTGAGCCTTGTAGGCTTCTTTTTCAAGTGGGATATCGTCTTTCTATAGCTGAGTGATTTATTTCAGTTTTAAGACAAAGAATGCTTCATTACAATCGTCTTATACGACAGGAACGATTACGTCTCCCATGATGTTTAAATAAACTGAAACTTGAACAACTATAGGCCAACTGAGCCAACATCCATAAAGATTCTTAGTACACAACTAAGTTATTCATCTTCCAATTGATCCACTCTTTGGGCAAACGACTTTTAATTCGTTTAGTGGCTGAAACGAACCCCAATCTGAAAGATAATATCGCTCTCATTGACGTGGACGAAAGGGACAACACACAAGCCGAACATTGTCCAGAGCTAAGTGCTTTTTATGATCAATTTACTAGCAGTTTATACACATCTGACTTGTAATGTCGTGCTGAAAACAAGGAACGCCTTAGTAAAAAGAGTGATCGCAACACATAGGAGGCGTCTATAGAAGCTTTGGTTTTGGTTTTGCCAGAACGGGGTTAGTAGATGAGCTGTAACTTAATGACGCATGTGTGTGTTAATTCATTTAGGCATATTATGCTAATTGGATGCATGTTTTAGGACTACGGCCTTAGGCGGGTCGGGGTCAATTGCTCTGGGCTTCGATGGTGAAATTTGGTCATTAGGCTTCTCATCAATCAGAGAACTGAGGGGACATTCGATGCCATCTATACGAAGTCTTGCCCAGACTGAATGGGACCCGTCGTGGATGTTGGTGGTGGCTGTGGTGACTGTGGTCGTTGCCCGAGGGTGCAATTGTGCTCAGATGTAAGGGTTTCTGCCCTGGCACGTGTCTAGGCCAACCCCCGTGCCCTACTATGTTCCACAGTGTGTGCTTTGCACGTGCTGTCTCCCTCTCTGCCACTCTGTCTCTGGCTCTCTGTATTTCTGTCTCTGTCCCTCTGCTTCTGTCTCTCTGCTTCTGTCTCTGTCTCTGTCTCTGTCTCTGTCTCCCTGTTCCTCTCTGTCTCCTTTTGTCTGTCCGTCTGTCTGTCTCTCTCTCTCTCGTAAATAGGTAGGTAAGTAGATTGGTATGTAGATAGATATATAGGTAGGTAGGTTGGTATATGCATATGGGTCATGGTAGCCCATTGGTTAGAGCGCTCGACCTGTAACGCGGAGAGAACGAGTTCGAGACTCGCCTGAGGCAGTTAACTGTGTAGGGACATTGAGCAAGTCCTTCGCTCACAATTATTGTTCAGTGTCATCAATATTCGGTCGTATGCACTTTTGAACATTTTTGATAGAGAGCAAAATCAAATGCAGTTGTATTGTATTGCATTGTGTATTATTTCCACATGAAACTGCATGGAATGCATTCCGTAGGAAAGGTCCCTAGTAATAAATCCACGGTTGGCAGATATCTTTAGCAGAGGGCGGAGGAACTAAGAGCAAATCACAACCTCTGACCCCCATTATGACCCTCTCGTAAACAACGCCCCACCCTCCATCCATCCACCAATCCACACCAGAGTGCCTTCACTTTCCCAAGACGACGGCATACCCAGCCAATCCGACTTCTTCCCTGACCCCTCGTGATGCGTCTTGACCCCGCGACCCTAAAGGTCGTCTATTTATAGCCAGGGAACTAAATGTCGAAACTTTATACGAGTTGAGACGCTGGAGCGACCCATGAGTCAAGTACCATGCATTACGGATAAATATGTACGATATGGAAGAAGAGCAATCCCTCAAGCAACCCCTGAGAGGCATCCATGGGTATGAAGTGCTAGCAACTTCATTTTCTCACCCTCGGCATATAAGGGCGGGTGACCAGTCTCCTCTTCCCACGCAGAGTGTACGGTCAGTGCACTCATTATATCTGATTTGGCTAGGTGGCGCAGTTGGTGCAGAAATCTCGAAAGAAATTTCTGTCCTGTGGGGATTTGAACTCTCACCTTCTTCGTTGACAGTCCAACACGCTAACCACTACACCATACAGTGCTGGAGTCATTAAGAAAACGTCAAGCAGTCTCCACTCTTCAAATACCAGCTTCAATTCAAATTAATTTCCAATTTTTAAATGTGGACGCATTTAAGGACACATACGTCTCGCTGTATAAGCAATGGTTATCATCCATCACGGTCCATAAGTAGGGACATGATGTATGCATTATAGGGCCTTTGGCTCGTTGCGTATTTGGGTATAATGTGTTTGCTTGTATACGCCTGTGTATGTATAATGTATATATGCGGATATATATATGCTACGTGTTTGTCTGTACGTGTGTCCGCATATGTGTATGTGTATACACATACATATATACATATGTATTTATGTATGCATCCATTTAGGCATTTATGTATTCATGTATTGTATGTATATGTATGTATGTGTGTTCGTATGTAGGTGGTTGATATGCGTATCATGTATACATGTAGGCTATGCATGTGATTTTGTATGTATGTATGTACGGCATTGTACGTATGTATGTAAGCGTCTAACTGAATAAAACAAGAGTGGCAGGAGGTTGATAGATGTGAATGGGAAAGCATTATGAACCCAATTGGCCTGAAGTATATAAGTATTAAGTTTAATTGCCATTGAATACGATGCATTGTGTTATCATCCGCTCTCCCTCTTCAGAGAAATGTCAACGCTACTTAAGGCGATAAAAGCATTTATGTCGCAGAATCCATTTCCAGTTCCCATCATTCCATCTCTCCATCTTTCCATCCATCCGTCTGAATTGCGCCCTCAAGTGATTCCATTAGATGGGATCGTGGCGCCAGCTTTTCGCCTGTTCACAATGACGGGGTCTTTTCTTGTAGCCAGCGTCTCCGATACGTGATATGATATCGAGATCCGGTGACTTGCTTTTCAATTGGACGAATTGATCTCAATTTATGGAGACACTTAACTCAGTACAAAGTATTTCCAGCAGATTATAAGTTTACTGCGTACATACATATAGAAATAAATAGCATGTAACACTTAATATAATCTGTTAAAGGTATTAAGTGTCGTTTTAAGGCGACGCCATGTCGTTTAGGGTTTTCGGTTGCACGCGGCCTATAGAAAAGACAGCGGACGATTTATTATCAGTGTTTTATGGCTTCATCTTGTGGCTGACAGAGGCAATGTGGTGTTTTAAAGTAATTTGTTCCATGCACGGGAATGATTTATTGGTGGAATTGGATGGATAGATGGATGGATGGGTTGGAAAACTTGATTTATTGATTGATTCATTGATTGGTATATGGGTGTTTAGATGAGTTTGGTGGAGAGATGGATCGATTGATTGATTCAATTATTGATTCTCATTGATTGATATCTGGATGACCAACGCATCAATTACAACTTAAATGTGTGCCTAAATCCTTACGTACATACATACATACATACATACATACATACATACATATCCATACATACATACATACATACATACATACATACATACGTACATACATACATCCATACATACATACATACATACATACATACATACATACATACATACATACATACATACATACATACATACATACATACATACATACATACATACATACATACATACATACATACATACATACATACATACATACATACATACATACACGTACATACATACATCCATATACATACATACTTGTATTATAAATGCATACATAAATACATGCATGCATTAGGCTACATACGCAGTGAAGATTACTTGGAGAAATAGAGTACCCAAGGCACAGTTCCTCTAATTATTATTTTTGTTGTTGCTCTGAGGTACTTCATTCCCCCAGGCCCAGGGGCTTAGATATTATAATAAGTTATTATTATTATTATTATTATTATTATTATTATTATTATTATTACTATCATCATCATCATCATCATCATCATCATCATCATCATCATCATCATCATCATCATCATCATCATCATCATCATCATTGTTATTATTATTCATCATCATCATCATCATCATCATCATCATCATCATCATCATCATCATCATCATCATCATCATCATCATCATCATCATCATCATCATCATCATCATCATCATCATCAGGACCACCGGGAAAGATTTCCTAAACGGTGCCATTATTATTATTATTTTATATTTAATAGTCGCACAGAGGAAATGATGCGAAATTTGGTATACACCCACAGTTTTCTAGTTCAAAGTTATAATGCCGCTGGTATTGTATAACAATGTTTATTGTTGTGTTTATTGTAACCCTTTGTACTTTTAGTGAGTATGATTTTTCTTAAAGAGTATACAACAGACATTGTATATTTATATCATAGGTTATTTAATATATGCATCCATATACATATAATTAGGACTACATAGGCCTACATAGATACAGAGTTCGTTCAGCTATGTAGAGTCTGTTTTTATACATTATACGTATACATATTATGTAGGCCTAAAGGCCTACATAGATATAGATATGAGCGTGTACGATCGATGTCTTCGATATCCGTGATGGTGAAGTTTGTTCTTAGTGGTATCCTGGGAGTGGTCGTGAACGATATCCGCAAATGATATCTGGCTATGATGAATGATATCCTCAAATGATTTCGATTATTAGAATCCCTATCTGTGGCCCTTCTACGCCTCCCCTGTGGCCTCCCTCCAGCCTCCCTTCAGTCCCCCGTTAACCCTTCGACCAGCCATGGATCGCTCGGACGTGGCTTGTCCCATAATCTCCGGCTGACCGAGGCAACGATTACCGTCGTTATCGTCATGATGTACTCTTCATTCTCTGTCAGATGATCTCAGTCCACGACGGTTCTTCTTTCATCCAATCTCTCACTGCAGCCAACGTCGCTTGCAGCCCACAATGCATGGCCATATACCGGCCAACCAGTGGTACAATACGGGCTCTTCTTTTATAGGCGCACTCACCATGATGGATAATACGCTGCTATTGTTTTGTATTGTTTTGTGTAATATTGTATTGTAGTCTAATGTGGGCCCCAATATCCATTTAAAGTATATATAGTTGCCAGTAGAACACTCATACATGTGTCTATATGTCTTGTCACATTGTTCTTTTCGGTTATGCTCTGATTCTGTAACCTAACGATTGTGAGATTGAGCCTCATAAGTGAACCCCATGTGACGACCCACGACACGGTGCCTCGCACTTCAGGTTAAGATTAGCCTACCGCCTGCCAGTCCCGGTATGTGCTTCCACACTGTCACATCTCTTTAACAATTCACTGAAGAAATCATTTGTGCCCAAACTATGGCAAATAGCACTCATAGCCTAAATCCTGAGCCTAAAGTAAAGAATTCATCCTCTCCAGTGGATTTTAGACCCATCTCTGTGGTGATGATACAACATTATCGTAAAGTATTCGATCAAACTTAGACACCTTCAAATCAGTTTATTCCGATGATATAAAGGTTCAATTTCGCTCAATCGTCAGTCGGATTTTCGTTACATTTACGTCTTGCTGTAGCCTACCCTTGCTATACCCCGCAGCCGATCGAGTCGATCGATCGAGTCGATCGTAACTCGGCCAAGTCGAGTCGATCGAAAAATCGTCGACTCGATCGACTCGCCGATCGAGTCGATCGTAAACTCGGCCAAGTCGAGTCGATCGTTGTTTCCTCGACTCAACTCGACTCTGAAATATTTTACTCAAGCAATCATTTTTTCACAAAATGACAGACCTTATGATATAATGACGTAATTCTGTGTAAACACACAAGTGCTGTATGAACCTAATATGAAATTCAGTGCAAATAATGAACCTCTTGGCGTTTTCTTATTAGTGGAGGTTACAGAGATATTTTTTTACAGTTTTACGGTGAATATTGGAGCGATAAAGATGCGTTATGAATGCCGTAGTTTCAGGAATTTTTAGCTCTGTAGTCAGTAGCGATGATCTCAAAACGTTTGAAAGTCTAGGCTATGTTAGAACAAGACTGAATGCATCGAAATCTCACTCGGATGTGTGGCAACATTTTGGTCCACTCTACAGTGAGTATTGAAGGGAACCGCCGCTGCCGTCCAAGATTCACATATATGCCCTAGTCGCCATATCTTGTTCAAAACCAAAAATGCCTACATGGTTGCCTTCCGGATTGGAAATGTCATGAAATGAAATACAATTAGTGTCATGTGGATTCGTCGAAAAATCCTTGCAATTTTAACAGGTGATTTGGAGCATTTGTAGCCTGTGTCTATATTCTGGAGTTATATATGCTGAACTGTGACGGAACCCCCCAAGAAATTCGAAGCCTGAATCTCTAACTAACTTCAGTAATCGTGGGCAGTTTGAAGTTTCTTTGAGCTAACTCTTCATTTGCATACCTAAAGATTTATATAGCGCATCAGAAGCGGACTAATATAGACCTTAGCCGACATGTCCTCTAGTACCTCTACTGCCGTCTTATTTGTTGAGCTGGTAGGCTACTAATTTCTGTACCTGGTACTGTAGGAAATTCCATTGTAGCCTAGCTGATCAAGTCTACGGATTAGGTGAGGCTTAATCTTTACAAGTAAATACCACAGGCACACACGATATCATCATAAGCTTAATACCTGAAATGTTACTTACCAGTTCAATTACAGTTTAACAGTTTGAGAAAGAGTGTGCAATTGAAATTCATGAGTAATTTAGGTAGTGGAATATAAGAATGCAACAGTCGTCATCAATTTTGGCCAAGAGACTACAGTCCAAGTCGACGAAGTCGATCGAGTCGATCGTCGTCCGAGCCAAGTCGTACGAGTCGTCGAAAGGTCGGCGAGTCGACGAAGTCGATAAAAGTCGATCGTCGGCCGAGCCAAGTCGATCGTGTACACTCGACTCGATCGACTGCGGGGTATAATGCTGCTATCCATTGTACTGTAACACGTATACTTATTATGCCATACAAACGGAGCGAACTGTTCGAAAAACATTTCTGTCGACGTCAACGGCCTTTGTTGCCATAAGATGTTAAACTCAGGATCCATTAGAGCGCTGCTGAATTTTGAGCGGCGCTATATCAATGTTCGATTACAATTACAAAATTACAATTACATCCATCCGATTACTGTTCTAGCTTCAGAAGGTATAAGGTCGACGTCAAAGGCCCTGCAGGGAGCAGACAGCAGATGTCACTAAACAATGGCCGCGGTAAATAATAATTGGCAATTGTTATTGATACAAGGAGAGACCGAGAGAGACCGAGAGAGAGAAGGACATCGAAGGAGACAGACTGTGTCGCTCAGCTCAATATGCATTCGTAAAAAGGACGTCTGCAGAAACGATTCGATTCTCATTCTTAGAATTCCTGGCGACATCATTCTATTTCGTTTCAATCGAGTCATCGATCAACGTCATTTCCATTCCTATTTTGATTAAGTTATTCCTTTCTTGAAATCTCTCTTTCGTTCGTTCATTCATTCATTTACTCATTCATTAACTCATTCACTCATTAATTAATTCATTCATTAATTCATTCGTTCATTTATTCACTCGTTTATATACTCGTTAATTAATTAATTAATTAATTAATTAAGTAAGTAAGTAAGTAATTGATTAAGAAACTTATTAATTAAGTAATTCATTCGTTCATTCATTTATTTATTTATTCATTCCCTCTTTCATTCTTTTATTCCTTTCTTCGTATATACCTTCACTTCGTCTCTGCTTCCTTCCATCATTCTATAATTAATTCTTTCGTTCTTTTTGTCTATCCTTCTGCTCCTCTATGTCTGCCGCTGCCTATCTGTCTGTGTCGTTCCTGTCATCCTCTGTGTATCTCCCTTTCTATGTTTGTAAATTTCTCTGTCTCGTTGTCTCTGTCTGTCTGTGTCCTTGTCCGTCGCCCTATCTCTGTGAGTTATGTCTGCCTGACTCTGTCGCCTGATTGATGGATGGCACCGTTAGTCATTTCAAACAACGCATAATAAGAGGCCAACGATTCCGATTCAGACCCTCTGGCGTTTAACGGATACACAACCTCCCTCCTTCCTTCAGATTATACCACCTCGCTCCATATATCTGTGTGTCTGTCTGTCTGCTTCCTTCTCTGTATCTCTACCTACCTTTCTCCATCTGTCTTTCTCCCGATCGTTATCTTCTTCATCCCTGTCTCCTTGTCAATCTCTCTGCCTGCCACCCTCTGCAGTGTCTCTCTGTCTGCTCCCCTATAGCTTCCGTTTCTTCCTCCCTGTCTGTCTCCTTGCCTTCTTCTTTCCCTCTCTCATTGCCTCCGTCTGTCCCTGCCTATCTGTGTCTGTCTTCCTCCATCTGTTCGTTCGTCCATTCTTCCATCCATCCTTTCCATTTCAGTCATCATCACTTCGACTGCAGTCAGCATCAGTCTGAATCCTAAAGCTCACTCTCTCGTCTCTATGCCTCCATCTGCCAGCCTCTCTGCCTGTCATCATCATCATCATCTCTCATCATCATCATCATCATCATCATCCTCATCATCTTGCATCGTTCATCCTCCCTGTCTGTCATCATCCATCTTCTTTCCATCTCTCATCATCTCCGTCTGTCTCTCATCATCATCTGTCATCATCAACTCATCATCATCATCATCATCCATCCATCATCATCATCATCATCATCATCATCATCATCATCATCATCATCATCATCATCGATCGCTCTCTCCAGTCATCTATCCATCATCATCAACATCATCATCAACATCATCATCAGTAGAAGCTGGAGGAGGACCAGTATCCTCCTATAAAGAGAGGAGGATGAAGGGAAAGACTAAATGAAAATGTTTAAGAAGAGAGTGATCATGGAAAGATTGAGATATGAGAATGCATAGAGCCAGGAAGAAGAGTTAAACGAAAGAACAACAGGAAAAGGAAGAGGACTAGGACGAAGAAAAGGAGGACTATGAAGACGAAGTGAGGACGATGAAAAGAATGAGGAGGAGGAGGAAGAAGAGGAGCAAGAAGAATTATTGAGGTATGGCATTGTCCTGGAGGATAAGAATGAAGGGTGGAATTAACTGGAAAGACAAAAGGGTAAGGGGTTTGAGATGCGGACGAAGTGAGGGATGCAGTTGTCAATGTAAGCTGGTATCGGGTTGCAACGTTAAAGGAAGAGAAAAGCAGAAAGAGGAGGAGGACAGGAAGGGAAGGAAAATAAGGTAGATGGATAGAAGGAGGAGGAGGAGGAGGAGGAGGAGGAGGAGGTGGTGGTGGTGGCGAAAGAGGATGATAAGTAAATGAACAGATGTTGAAGGCTAACCAGTGGAGCGATTAATAACCAGATCAGCCACTGATCTCATTAGAATCCAAACAACCGCACACACACACACACATACCAACCAGCTCAGACGTAAACACACGATTTAATACACGACAATATATAACATATGCATACACATAGTAATATAAGAACTATATAGCAGATATACAAACATGCATACATACCTGCATAGCTACATGAATACATACATACAATCGTACACGTGTGCTTCCATATTTACTTTCTAACTTATATAATATAATGTATAATGAAAACCTAAATGACGAGATGGAATTCCAATTAATTAATTGATTATTGGCTTCTATATACATATGGCGCCGGTGTCTAATGATTCTATAAGGTCCACATACTTGACATATAGACACACATTTTTTTTAAATTTTGCACAATGAGCGCACGAGAGCTTATTGTAGTGGGTTAATCAATGAATGAAAACATTTGATTTAATGCGTGAATTCGCTTGTCTTCATTTGAAAAAGTAACTAAGTGCGTCCGACGCTTTAATTGTTCTTTACAGGGAGTGGCATCTGTTTAGAGCGACGTTCCTAAGATTTCATACATATGACTGATTCAGACGACGACTATCATCTGGCTGAGGAGGCACTGAACAACAGTTACTGACTCACTACTTTCCCTCAGTCAACGGGGCAGTTGATCGAAATTCAAGCATTGTATACACGCCACATGAAGATAATTTAAGACCAGGCAATGATGACACTGGAATACAACTCTCTCTCTCATGTATCGTATCGTATCGTATCTGAGAATTTGTAAAGCGCCTCTTACAGTATACTGGCTATTCAGAGGCGCTCTCAGCGTTACAGCAAGCGGAAATAAGAAAGTCTTCAAGCTAGGATGGAACACAACCAATGAAGCAGCTACGTAGTGGTACAAGTCTCAAGCCTGGATAAAGGAGGAGGACTAGGTGACTACGTCAACGGCCACTGGCAGCCACAGGATGTCATCAAACACTGGATCTATATATACTAATGTCGTATACACATTTTGTCTGGAGTCTTCAGCAGGGGCGTAATACGGGGGCAAGGGGGCATGCCCCCCAAATGAAAGGGCTGCCACCCCAGCTGCCCCCCCAATCCCTGCACGAGTGATAAAATTTGCCATAATGGTTGATGAGACTAAGGATATACGCAAATCGGAGCAGATGTCTCTTGTTGTACGTTATTTCTACAACGGAGAAATAAAGGAGAGCTTTCTGCAGTTTGAAAGTGCACAAAACCTCGACGCTGCTTCACTTTCTGCAAAGATATTGTCATCATTGGATAGGTTTCAGCTGGACTACAAAGAACACCTCGTTGGCCAGGGCTATGACGGAGCAGCTGTGATGAGCGGAAAGAATTCAGGTGTATCCACACGTATTACTGAGCAAGCCCGATTAAGCTATTATGTACACTGCTATGCCCATAGGCTAAATTTGGTGCTGGTCGATGTTGTGAAGGCTGTTCGAGAAGCATCACAATTCTTCTCACTTCTCGAAAGACTTTATATATTCTTCTCTGGTTCATACGTTCATTGAAGATGGATTGACATTCAGACAGAGATGTATCCCAACCAGGCCCCACGAGAGTTACAACGACTCAGTGATACAAGATGGGCCTGTCGTTACTATGCATGTCGGAACGTTCAGAACCGTTTGTGCGCTATTATTAATCTACTAAACATACTTCAGGATGATGACAACAGCGACCGTGCTGTTGATGCTCGTGGTTTAATGGCGGAGATTGACGGCAGCTTTATCCTGCTTCTTGAAATATTCTGCACGATTCTTTCAGACCACCTACAAGCAACAAGTCTGGATCTTGCAGCAGCAGTAGATCTAATACAAGTAGTAGCTATTCGACTCACCGAGCTCAGAACTGAGGTTGAATTTGAGAAGTTGTGGAACAGTGTCTCACAACTAACTGCAACATGCAGCATTCAACTTCCAGAAATGAGAAAAAAGCGTCCCAGATTGGTTTCAACGAGGCTTCAAGATACAGTAGTCATGGAGACCACTGGACAGAGAGAAGACATAAGTGGAAAGAGAGATTTCAGAACGCAAGTCTATCCAATTCTCGACTCAATCATTGCTGAAATGGATAGAAGGTTTTCAGGATTGAATTGTGGAATAATGACAGGAATACAGTCACTGAGTCCAATGAGCGAATCATTTCTCAAGCCGGACACAATTATTGCTTTTGCAACAGCGTATGAAAGCAACTTAAATGATCTGCAACATGAGCTTCATCAAGCCAGAAGACTTATCGAACGCAAGAAGCAGGCTGGAAGTGAAGTTCCAATATCTCTTTTGCAGTTGGCTAGCTTCTTAGAACCATACAAAGATGCATTTCATGAGCTCTACCGTCTTTCTCAGATCGCTGTAACAATACCTGTTAGCAGTTCTGCTTGTGAGAGAAGTTTTTCTGCACTGAAACGAATAAAGACATATCTTCGAAACAGCATGACAGATTCGAGGCTCAGTAGCTTGGGTATGCTCTCTAAATAGAGCCAAGTCTTCAAGGTAGGATGGAACACAACCAGTGAAGCAGCTACATCTATTCTAGGTTTGTGAAATTTGTAGTGCAATTATTATTTAGACATTTGATCCCAAGCCTGGATAAAGGTTTAAGATTAAGAAAATATATTTGTAAATTCCATACGTCATTTTCCGGCTCCTGGCAGCAATAAGATGTCATTAAACACTGGAAAGTACACTAATACCGCATACACTTTTGTCTCGAGTCTTCGGTATACTAACACCAATGTCTCCTCTTACGATGGCATTACCTTATAAGTACATACAATACGTTGTTCAGAAGAGGATATTGGAATCTCGACGTATACCTGGGGCGCAGGGAAGGCCCCTCGAGGGCAGGAGGGCGTTGAGTCAGGGAGCCTGAGGGAGGTCTCCCCGGTCAATGGAGTTTGAGTCTATGATGAGGTTGAGATAACCTCCGTCGTTGTCCAGGTGCATGAGAGAGAGAGAGAGAGAGAGAGAGAGAGAGAGAGAGAGAGAGAGAGAGAGAGAGAGAGAGACAGACAGACAGACAGACAGACAGACAGACAGACAGACAGACAGACAGACAGACAGACAGACAGAGACAGAGACAGAGAGAGAGACAGAGAGAGAGACAGAGAGAGACAGAGAGAGACAGAGAGAGAGAGAGAGAGGGTGAGTCAACACAAGTGATCGATCAACCGATTGGTCATCTCTCAATAATCGCCTTTTGTCTCTTCCTTTGTTCCTCTCACTCTCTCTCATATTCAGTCTGTCTATCTGTCTGTCTTTATCGTCCGGTGTATACCCGTTTTCGCCTGTCGGACAGAATGAGGTAAACGTAAATTTCTCTTCTCTCCATACACCTCATTTACTGACTTATCTCCTTACTTATTTGCATACTTTTTTCTCAGTCACTCAGTCAGTCACTCGCTCAGTCAGTCACTCGCTCAGTCAGTCACTCGCTCAGTCAGTCAGTCAGTCAGTCAGTCAGTCACTCGCTCAGTCAGTCACTCGCTCAGTCAGTCACTCGCTCAGTCAGTGAGTCAGTCAGTGAGTCAGTCAGTCACTCGCTCAGTCAGTCACTCGCTCAGTCAGTCACTCACTCAGTCAGTCAGTCAGTCAGTCAGTCAGTCACTCACTCACTCACTCACTCACTCACTCACTCACTCACTCACTCACTCACTCACTCACATGTTTAACCTTTCTTAATTACTTGTAGTTGACATTCTGTCAATACATCTTACAAACAGTTATTTGTCCCACTGTAATCGCAAATCAGTCCGTTCATCCTTTACTTCTTGCACCATTGCTTCCTTCATTATCTCCTTGATTGTTTATTTCCCTGATTCTTCCATCCTTCCACTTTCCTTCCTTCCTCCATACTCAACAGTCCCTGAGTCCATCTCTGCCACTCCCTTAAATCCCTCTTTCATTCCTCCTTCCATCTTTCGTTCTCCGTCTCTTTACTTAATCTTACACCATCTCTTCCTTCATTATCTCCTTGATTGTTTAACCCTTTGGAGGTGAGGTGAAGCATTGGAACGTTTCAGGTGAGGTGGGGTATGACATACCCCAATGCATATTTTTTACTTGTAAGTCAAAATATCAACAACATAACATTTATTGTGAGCTAAACTATTGTGCTGTAACCAATTATCAGTTAAACTGGTGATTATCGGGAGCAAATAACTTTTTTCAATCATAATTGAAGTGGCCAGCGCGGTGGCGCTCGAAATCAAAAGCGGCCCTCTGCAATGGCATCTTCGTGGCCCTTGAAACATGTAACGTTTTCGAACACGTGACATACTACCAGTAATAATGGAACAATTTTGCATCTATGCAAAACAGGATATATCTTATATCTGCACTATCTTCTACTATCACCAATTTTCTCTACACTGTGCCGTTACTTTTTTTTAATTCATTGAAATCAATATGTATACAAAAAAATTATAATTTCACTTGAATTTGCAACAGAAAAAAAAAATGTGCGTTCAAAAATAGCTGAAATTGACCTAAAGTGTCCGTATTTCACATTCACTAAGGTAGACAAAAATAATCCAAGCTGGTTCCACTTTTTGTAGAAAACGCAGCGTAGATTAGCTATGGGGTGTGTCATACCCCACCTCACCTCCAACGGGTTAATTCCTTGATTCTTCCCTCCTTCCATTTTTTCCTTCCTTCTTCTTTCCACTTTCCTCCTTCTTTTCTTCCGTAATTCCACTTTAATTTTTTCCTTCCTCCCATCCATTCTCTTTCCTTCTTTCCTCCCTGCCCAACATTCTCTGAGTCCATCTCTGCCACTCCCTACTTTCGCCATCGCTGGCTGTCGCTCTGTGACAAGCCAATTGGTCTGCTATCTCATCCGATAAGCGCATTATTTATCCGCTTGTAGACAAGACTTGTCGATAACGGGCTAAGCGTTGCAGCGAAGGATATCCTCAACAGATTTCTCGTCTTTGAGACGATTTCCAATTGATCAGATAAGAAGAAGGCATCAAATGATGCGCATGCGCTGACTGAGCGGAAACGATAACACGTCACTTAATGGGGGAAATAATTAAGCAATTGGATTGATAATTTGGACTATTTGGTCTTGCTTAAAGCGTTACCATAGCAACTGTCTGAAACTGGGTGGATGGGTTGGTGAGTGAGTGAGTGAGGTGAGTGAGTGAGTGAGTGAGTGAGTGAGTGAGTGAGTGAGTGAGTGAGTGAGTGAGTGGGTGAGTGAGTGAGTGAGTGAGTGAGTGAGTGAGTGAGTGAGTGAGTGAGTGAGTGAGTGAGTGAGTGAGTGAGTGAGTGAGTGAGTGAGTGAGTGAGTGAGTGAGTGAGTAGGTCCTAACCATCCATCCACCCATCAATCCATCCAACCATTCATTCATCCGTTCGTCCAAGCACTCATGAGGAAAAATTCGAACACTCACTCGTTCATTCCTTCATTCACGAAAACAGCGCACTGATATATCTAAATGTATATACATGTGCAATTGTGCACATGGTATACATGACGGCAGCTAAAGGACGACAGCGTCCGACTATAATCAGAGGAGATCTCTCTTGAAGATGGCTGATTGGAATGCACCGGAGAAGACGTTGTCTTATCTTCTGTCCGTCTCTGATGATGGCTCTATCTGATCCGTCGCCCTGCTAACACCCATTCATCATTCAGCTCATATATATATATATATATATATATATATATATATATATATATATATATATATATATATATATATATATATATATATATATATATATTATATCATGAGATCGAATGCTCTACAACCTGTAACGGCACCAGGTCTACATGTATTCATCCTGTAGAACAAGATTCAGCACCATATCTAAGTAGACATTTAATCATTCAAATACACATACGCGCACAAATACATCATCATCAGTTCATGACGCCAGCCACTTGACGGCGATGGGTAAGAATAAATGATCTCCATTGTCCTCGGTCATTGTCCATTGCTTCCCTTAGTATTAGCACAAACACTTGAGCAATACCATGAAGTATATATGCATTAAAAGGCACATTTTGTAAAAAAAACACACAATGGGCTATATATGCTTAATTGCAGATCATGTTGACTAAAATGCATTGATGACGTTCTTACATGCCGACGAATTTTGTGACTTGATTTATTAGAGCATCTCAGTTTTACTACCATATATTTTCATGTTAAATGTTATATGTAAACTTGTTGCATATTGTCTTTATTAGACCTGTGTATACTATCGCAATTATTCGCATAATCTCGAAATGTTGAAAGCGCTTCGTTAAAGTTAAGCACAGGGCACCAGCTTATTCACGAGCGTTGCGTATATATTGTTAAAGAACAAAAATGAATATCCAAGTCCGGTTGCCAGCAGACCATGCAGAGAGAGAAGAAGGCAGAGCAGCTGCTGAGGTGGGTTTCGTTGATGAAGGGAGGGACTGTTGTAAAGTAGACGACACTGCAGGGTGTAATTCTTGAAGAGGTGAGACTATAGTTTGGAGTGGGTGATTGAAAAGTATGTGGGAGATATGATCTATGATATCGATAGATTCGATACGCTGTTCAGATCCCTTAGACATCCGTGTTCGTAGCGCTTTTAAGGGATTCATAAAATGCGGTTTATACGTATACATGCATATATGGATGCTCATTAGTTAGTGTGCTGGACTGTCAATCAAGAGGTCGAGGGTTCAAATCCTCGCCATGCAGGGCAGAAATTTGGTTCGGTATTTCTGCTCCACCTGCACCATTAGCCAACTCAGCTGTGATGAGTAGACTGACCGTACAGAACGTAGAGGGAGACTATACTGGCCACCCGCCGTCATATTATGCCGAGGCTAAGAAAGCGCAGTCGTTAACACTTCATACCCATGGCTGCCAATCAGGATAGCTTAAGGGACTGCTATTCTTCTTCTTCTCCTCATTCTTGTTCTTGTTCTTGTTCCTCCTCCTCCTCCTATTCTTATTCTTCTTCTTTTTCTTCTTCCTCCTCCTCCTCCTAGCTCTTCCTCCTCCTCTTCCTCTTCTCCTTCTCCTTCTTTCTCTTCTTCTTCCTCCTCCTCTTCCACTTCTTCTTCTCCTTCTTATTCTATACATACATACATGCATACGTATAAATAATATCTAATGAAGACAATAAATAATGGCCTCTAGATAATTATCTTCTTGTGCGAATGTAGTTATCATTGTCTTGCGTGCCTCAATCAACGAATCCATTTACATGGTCGACGCTCTTCCGCCAGCCGCCCTCCTACTTAAGAGCCCCGGATGTCAACAGCTTCACAGCTCCTCGGCAGATGGCATCTCTATCTCTTAGACGTCGGTCTCTCTAAAAATCTTTATTTCTATGTGTCTATATATGTCTTTGTCCCTATCTCAATGTGCAGAAGGGTCTGCAGGGTCTCCAGATATGACTTATACCCTCTGCAAAATGTACATTTGCACAAGACTCTCGGTGACTTTCCATTACATATCAATGAAGGGCAGAAATAAGATTATATATATATAAATATATATATATATATATTATAGTCTAATCATTTGAAATAGATGTAGCCTACATATAAATATACATATATTATGTACAGAGATATACTAAGCAGACGTATATAGGCCTATGCAGTCTTGATGAACTATATACATTGGATTATATTCAATATCAACTGTATACTCACTCATATAAATATTAACTATATATACATTATGCATATTGTATATACATTAATTTTATAGATATTTTAGATATGACTGGATATATATATATATATATATATATATATATATATATATATATATATATATATAATGTAGGTGCGAATGACTCGATTTCCTTTTCTGGACAGCGTCGCTCGTTCTGAGAGGCGTTAATAGAAATCTTGGGACATCATCGGATGAACCATAAATCAGAGAGATATGATATTCCTGCGGATTGTCAGACGTCCCTGTTCAGGCAATTAGGCGAATCTGAGTGCTTTTTCAAACGATATATAGTGCTTAGTCTTAAAATGAAGGCTATATGTATATACAGAGCATGGCATATACATATAACGTTGAGCTGATGATAACACTTTGGGACGTTATCGAAGATCGCAAAGAATGCTAAATATATATCTCCATGTATAGTGTGTCGCCATGCATGAGATGAGGATGATTTTCTTAAGTTCAGCGGAAATTGTTTTTATAGATTTAGCGGAAAACGATACAGAGCACTCAGGAAAGGTTTAGTGCGATGAGAGTAGGATGTTGAAATCCAGTTCGTTTGAATTTTAACAGAGTTAAGCGCTGATAAATTGAAGAACTTAAACTCTCTTGTGTTGCGTATTGGATGTCGTTGGATTCGATGATTTTTCTGAGTTGAGGGCGTCGGCTTAATTCCAAAATGTTGCATTCAGATATAGTCACTATATATAGTTAATACAGCGAAGAGATGTATTTTTATATGAGGAATGTTAAAAATGCAATTGCTGCAAATGTGAATGCACGTTGGTCCCCTTTCAAATAGGATTTAGACAGAGTGATGTATTCGATGCAGTTTCCACACTTAGTTTGATGAGTGTTCTAAAGGTTGAACAATGAACAGCCAGGACATGGATTTCCTTTTCATGTCTCTGCAAGTCTGGATCAACCCATCAGACTTAACGCAGCGCTTGTGAATAAGTTAGTGCCCTGCGCTAAGCTTTCAAGGGGCATATTAGAATTATTACGATTTATTCTCGCTGTACTAATGTCTATTATGCACTTTTCCGTTAAAATGAGCTGAAATTGCAAAATGAAATTTTCCTGATTGTCTAAATGCATGCTATCACCTCAGAAAACTGAAAGGTCGGGGTTCAAATCTCTTCCAGGTATAAAAACTTAGGTCGAGGTTTCTGCTTCACCTGCGGCCCCAGCCAACTCAGCTATAATGAGTATACTGACCGTACACTGTCGGTGGGAAGATGAGACAGCGAGGGAGAGGACTGGCCACAAAGCCCTGCATATGCGGAGTCTAAGAAAACGAAGTCGCTAACGCTCCATACACACAACTGCCTGTTGGGGTTAGCTAAGGGACCCGCACTTCTTGTTCTTATTGTTCCTCTTCTCCTCCTCCTCCTCCTCCTCCTCCTCCTCCTCCTCCTCCTCCTCCTCCTCCTCCTCCTCCCTCTCTTCTCCTCTTCCTGCATGCTGCTTGTCAGCGCGCATGTACCATCGTACCCTTATCAACTGAAGGCAACCCCAACACACCCATTCAGAACTTCTAAGCCGACTTCATTCTGTCCACCCTTTAGCTGCAATCACTCACGAAACCCCCGTCCATAATCCCCGCGGTCTCCAAGTGCATTTGCCCCTTTCCACTCCATCAGCCACACCCTGTCTCTGGAATGCTCTTCCGCTTTCCATATCTACATCCATCCATTTATCCCTTCACAAATCCATATGCGCATCCAAACATCCACACGCCTATAGGCCTACCGACTGACTGACTGACTGACTGAATGAATGAATGACTGAATAAATGATTGATTGAATAAATAAATATATATATATATATATAGACTGACATATTTACTTACTTACTGATTTACTTATTGACTGATGGACTGACTGAATGAATAAGTGCACCATAGACTGACTGACTGACTTACTGACTTACTTATTGACTGACTGACTGACTGACTGACTGACTGACTGACTGAATGAATGAATGCGTGGTAGACTGACTGAATTATTTACTGACTTACTTCTTGAGTGAATGAATAAATGTATGGCTGACTTAATGACTTACTTAATTACTAACTCGCACACTCACTTATTGCTTGGCCGAAAGAAATAAAGAAATGAAACGCGTATACAAGCCTATCAACGTATGCAATGGCCCTGTTACTTTATAACTGCTTCTAGCAGACTCCGAAAGGAGCTATGTCTATAATTGTTGCCTCAGAAACGAGAGGTGACAATACTTCTCCCTAAACGTCAGATGATATTGAAAACGTTCTTTCTGTCTAACAGAGCGTGTATAGTATATCAACCGCGTCGGGGGCGTTTTATTGGGGTAATTTGGAATGTCCATAGCGTACCCCTCTGGTCAGAGTGAAAGGGCAGCGGTCGGTAACAAGGCCATGCGACAGGTGACGCGCGCCAGGTAGAATAACACCTGTAATTAACTGTCTAATTAGAAGGTGTTGACACCCTACTTAGCGTGCAGTCCACGGGCTATGACATTGAGAAGGCATCGACAGATGGACAAGCGTACAATCAGGCGTACGCAGAAACACAGGAAAGGTGATGTAGAGGCAGAGATAAGTTGATTGATGGAGGAGGTAATAAAGGGTTGACCTTTCACCTAAGAGACCTGGGTTTGAAACTTAAGGAGGGAATGTGAAACTGGAAACTGATATTTGTCTTTGTGTTGTTACAGACAACCCTTGTAAAACTTCAAAAACTTCTCTTTTGACATCAACTTCCCCCTCATCCATAGACAGCGAGAGAGAGAGAGAACGAAAGAGAGACAGAGAGACAGATAGACAACGAGAGACACAGAGAGACATAGAGAGACACAGAGAGACAGAGACAGAGCCAGACAGATAGAGAGCCACAGAGAGACAGAGACAGAGAGACAGAGACAGACAGACAGACAGAGAGAGATAGACAGACAGAGAGAGACACAGCGAGACACAGAGAAAGAGACAGCGAGAGAGACAGAGAGACAGACAGAGAGACAGAGACAGACATACAGAGAGATCGAATAACCAATGGCATGGACGGTAAGACGCGAGATGATCGGAAGATGTCAGTGAAAAGTTTTATTGGAGGTCGACAGATGTCACTAGGAACCCCGTCGTCGATTGGACGACATCACATGGAGTTCTTAGCAACCTCAAATGGACGTAAAACTAATACACGATTGAATAATAGAACAGGAATGGAATAGAAACGAATAGAGACAGATCAGCATGGAATAGAATATATAATAGAATAGAATTAAACAGAATAAGTAAGTATATTTGTATTAACGAATTGCTATTCACACTTTGTGCATAAGTAGAATAGAATAGAATAGCTGGCTGTGTTTAATGAGTTAGGGAGCAGTCAATGTTGGTTGACTGCATGGCTAGAATGCTCACCCTGTAACGCGGAGTTGTATTGTATTGTATATTGTTTTATATTCTCACAGTGTAACAAAGCCTCATGAAAGCAATTTATTACAATACATCATACTTTCATGTACGAACATGCATACGCACATACATACAAGCTTATACATCTATAGCCTACAAATACTCAAATACATTCTCAATTCTTATACATACATACACAGTGATGGGCATTAACTAATTTTTGTTAGTTAAACTATAACTATTTTTCAACTAAAATAAAAGAGTTTAACTAAAAGTTGGCAACTGATTTTGTAAATAAGTTAACTAAACTAAAAATATTAATTTTTAGTTAAACTTTTTCCAACTTTTTAACAAACTTTTCACAGACATTTTCACAATGACGGAGGCTAAGTGAACTGTAATAATGCAGACAATCAATGACAATTTCACTTTCAAACTATGTAATGTGTACTCGACTAATAGTCCTAGTACAGTTCTACAAGAAAATCATGAAGAAAGTTGCTATTGGTGCAATGCAATGCAGTTCTCTTCTCTTGACTCGAGTAATAAAACCAGTTAGGGCCTACTCATGACAATCGCTGCAGAAGATAGTTGCTGATTTTGTTACTTAAACTTTCTAGCTAATTGCTAAAAATATTAGTTAAACTTTTTAGTTAATAACTAAAACATATTAAGTTAAACTTTGGTTTTAACTAAACTATTTTTTTTATTTAAACTTCTGCCTTAACTAATTTTTTTAGTTAAACTAAAAGTTTGCAACTTTTTAGTTAACTTTTGCCCATCACTGTACATACATTCAATTCTTTCATGCATGCAAACATATACGGATAAACATCATATATACGTACATACATACATAGTGCGATACAAGTCTATTCACTGCTGTTTCTCAAGCAATCCGTGCCATTGTCCTAAGTTCCTGTACAATGTTGACCGTTGCTATTGCTTAGTTCCATCATAAAACTGTCGGTCATTCATCGAACTACATGATTTGATAGACTGATCCCAGTCAGGGCCTCGTATGCCCCACGGGCAGCCAGGCACCAGTTCAAGCCACCCTTTCAGAATCTACTAACAGGGGTGGACTGGGCCGCCGGGACACCGGGAAGATTCCCGGTGGGCCGCCAGGACCGGTGATATAATAATTTAATCAATTTAGTACAGATGATACAGGTTTTTTTACAAAAAATTGCGGCATCGGTTAACCGGTTTTTAGTTTCGGTTAACCGGTTTGTAAATTAACTGAAAAAGAGCAATGCATACTTACTTACCTACAGTGCTCCGTACAGCCAGCGGCCGCCATGTTAGATAAGAATTTACATCTTCCATTCTACTTCCGGCGTCTTCCACTGAGTTTGTTTTGATAAAATTTCTTTTAAATTTGTTAGTTAGTAATAAGTAATATTAATTAAATAAGATATGTTACGGTTATGAGTGATATAAATCCGAAACGTAAATGTAAAGGTGGTGCGGAGAAAGTAAGAGATAAGAAACTAAAGATTCTTGGTAAAGATGGAGCTAAATGCCGAAATCTAGTCGATTTATTTAAAGCCACTCCAATTCAAACTGAAGACACCAGCTCTCAACAAACACCTTCTGCAAGTAAACAACCCGACAAATTTTGCAAAAAATGTCCTGTTTGCTGCTTTTCTGTACTACATAAATACAGTTTCTATGGGCAAGCATACAAGCATCTCTTTAGTGCATATAAACTTTTATTGACTCTGTCGTCTACCCAAGTAGCTTGTGAGAGATCTTTCTCTAAATTGAAATACATTAAGAATCGCTTGCGAAGCTCATTGTCATCTACACACCTTGAAGCTTTTATGCTTATGTCAACAGAAACCGATGTTTTAAGTGAACTGAATAATGACACAATTATAGATCATGTAGCCGAAATGGCACCCGGCTTAAAGAAGTTGCTAATACTATAAACAGCAATAATACCATCACAGTGAGTCCGAATAAATTGATTTATAACTTGAGTTGACGCATTCTTAATATTTTATATATAATTATAAATTATATATGCGATTTATCGTTTTTTGTTATTGCATAATGTAATTTGTAAAGTGACCCATGACTTTGGAGGTCACTGGCCCTCGGGTATGCATGAAAAAATGCACAAAGAAAATAAAAGTCATGAAGTTAGGGCCGCTTTTTGTTTTTTTCCCGGGCCGCTTGAACTCCCCAGTCCACCCCTGTCTACTAATAATATTCGGGTCGTAAAGATATAAATTTGGAGTATAGCAGTATTGGAGTATTGGGCCAATATCCCAAAAGTGGAGTATAGCATGCTGTGGGAACCGCCGTTGCTTCCAGCTCAACGTTCCTTTATAACTTTATAAGGGTATAAATCGCTGCGTCAAATATGACGGCCAGCGTATAGTCTCTCGTTTCAAAGACGAACTCTCAACCGCGCAGATAAGACCTCCCTCAACATAATGACCTTCGCATAATAGGTTCATACAATACAATAATGCAGTACAATACAAAAGCACCATTGTCCTCCTATGGCAAAGATCAAAAGAGCACACACGACCATGCGCAGACTAATAAAGCACTGAATAGACAATACAATTGAGAACAAAACAAGACTTGACTAACATTGAAGAAAGCATTAGATTTGACAAATGACCGAGGACAATGGAGATCAGTTATTTGTACCCATCTCCGCCAAATTGCTGGCACCAGGAACTGACGATGATAGTGATGATCCCTGTAAAACTACCCCTATTAAAATTCCCTCAAATTTCGCTGCTCCCCATACACATTGCAAAATATCGTCGTATTGTCAAATAGCCTACCCACAGGTATTGTTGCATTTGTATAATAACCTGTCTATTTGTATTGTCTCATTGTATCGTTCCCTGTCTATGGGTATTATCCTCGTACAATGCCCTTACTATAGATATTGTCGTACTGTACAATACCCTGACTATGGGCATTGTCTTAATTCTCTTGTCATTCAGGGTATTGTATACGTATAATGCCTCTATAAGTATAACAGTGAGATTTTATTGCCAGGGTATTCAACTCGTCTCACTATTACCTTTCATATCAGCGCTTCTTGTCAAAGTCAGAAGAAGCCATGCAGGAGACCGATTATCCCGCGTGTTCACACTCACCCCACCGCACCCTTTATCCGACCGTAAATCGCATCAGGTGACAACGTCCCCCATCTACCCTATACCAATCAGAGTTCGTCATCAATGACTGAGCTATACGGGAAGCCATACATTATCTCATCATTTAGAAGATATCAGACCAATTATAGAGACCGAACAGACTCTTGTATACGTAGGATGAAATTTAATATAGCCTATACTGTATAGAATTATAGATCCAGGGAAGAGGGTTGAAGGTGCTCAGGCGATTGATAACAGTGATCAGCAATTAGCAGATCAATTAGGCCTATAACTCAATTAAAGGATATATGCTGCGATAATTATAAATAGTAAAATTTCTCAAGTGAAGTTAATTATTGTGTATATAGTAATTGTAATTGTAATTGTAATTGAACATTTGTATAGCGCCACATAGTAATATTTATCAATATATTTCATCATAAATACGCCTTATATTGTTATATAATATGATTGCTTATAGTTGCCATAGCCGTTGACGTCGACCGTATATGCCTATACAATTTATGGAAGCAAATTATTAAGCGAAAAAAAAAGAAAGTGTTCCGGCATAACGACACTTTTTCCGAAGATGATTAGTGTCGGAGGCAGAAAGCAACCTCGTACACGTTTATATTGCGACCGAGCCACCCGCAGTAAAGATCCGAGAAATTAATCTCTGATAAACCGACCGACCTGGAATCGAACCCGGGCCGCCAGCGTAGCGAGCGGGCACCAACCCACTCGGCCACTCAGGATCTCTATTAAGCGAAAATGAAACATATATAGGCCTATATCCCTGGAATGAACTGATTTGAAGGTGTCTAAGCAGCTTGAGAACTTGACGATTTGTGTACAATATATAGCAGCCAGTAAAATGCGAGTATATACGGCTGCTTCAGCGCCGTTTACATTACGTTACATGTTAGACATGGAACATCAACTGGTATAATCTCATTAATCTGGCGATTGGTCGAAAATGAAACATATATATCGTCGAAATAAACTGATTTTAAGGTGTGTATATAAGCAAAGCGAATATTTGACGATATCTTGTATACCAACAGCCAGAGTTTAGCGACATCTTACGGCTGTTCCATGCAGGGCCGTTGACGTCTACGTTACCTTAGCGGCTTAGCCTATATACATGTGAATCAGGGCATACGGTTGGATCTAACAAATTAGCGAAAGTGAAACCTATATATCGTCGGAATAAACTGATATGAAGGTGTGTAAGCAGAGCGAATATTTGACGATAATATGTTTCAGCATCAGCCACTTTTTAGCGACATCTTACGCGGTTGCTCTTGGACCGTTGATGTCGACCTCACTTCGCCTCAGTTCAAGTAGAACAGTTAGGTCGGAAGAGGCGCTAGATAAACTTAATAATTATAATCAGTGGACCCTTCTCCAGTTTCTAAAATCCAAAATTATCTAATGAATTAGGCCTATACATGACTTCGATTAATTAATAATCGAAGTCATGTGATTCATTAGATAAAGTAAGCCATGTCCATGTATCTGCTTGACCGTGCATGTTTGTATACGTGTCTTTGTCCGTCCGTATCCCTGCGTGTATGTCTGTCTGTCCGTTCGTCCGTATGTCTGTGTATGTAGGCATGTGTGTATGCATGTCTATCTGTCTGTATCTCTGTATCTCTGTGTGTCTCTCACTCACTCTCTTTTCTCGATTTCACAAGACGATCGCTGGATTCCAGCCCAAATCGAAGAGTTGATTTCCAACGCATTAGCCACTTGACCACAAGGAATAAACCCGGTCAACTATAGGCGAAACCCAAATCTAAAGGAATTCCGCCGTCGAGTGCAACTATAGTTGCAACCCCAGAGACAGGGCTATTAAGAGCTCTATACTCACCTGTTTATAACCAACTCTTACAAGTCGGCTCCTCCTCAGATCACAAGCAACGTATACCTGTAAACATTGAACCGTTCAGCGGAAATACCCTCTAAGTGCTCTTCCTCTTCTCACCGCTAATTACCCTCATTATTAAAATTCAATAAACAAGCGAGGTCCTAAGTGGGAAGTGGAAATAATCTCTGGTTCAGTCCATTAGCGGCGGATTCCCTATAGATACCACCCAGGCAAACACACCAAGGTCACTTAGATTCAGCCCGCCTCCTTGAAGGTCTCTGTCTGTCTGTCTGTCTGTCTGTCTGTCTGTCTGTCTGTCTGGCTGTCTCTGTCTGTTTGTCTCTGTCTGTCTGTCTCTGTCTGTCTGTCTGTCTCTGTCTGTCTGTCTCTGTGTCTGTCTGTGTCTGTCCGTATCTCTGTGTGTCTGTGCGTCTCTCTGTCTGTCTCTCTTTGTGTCTGTGTCTGTCTGTCTCTCTGTGTCTCTCTCTCTCTGTCTGTCTCTCTCTCTATCTCTGACTGTCTCTCTCTCTCTCTCTCTCTGTCTCTCTCTGTCTGTCTGTCTGTCTCTCTCTCTCTCTCTCTCTCTCTCTCTCTCTCTCTCTCTCTCTCTCTCTCTCTCTCTCTCTCCTCCCTCTCCCTCTCTCTGTATCTCCCTCTCCCTCTCCCTCTCTCTCTGTCTATCTGTCTCTCCCCCTCTCCCTCTCCTGTCTTCTGTTCCAGGTCGTTGGCGTTGGCTGTGGTCTTGAAGTGTATTCGACGACTAATTAGTTTACGTGAAACGGTCTCTAATAATCGGACGAAGCAGCCTTTCATCTTCCGTAGATGATCGTCGCTCACTTTGCCTCACACGATTGGACGATGAATCGACAGACACACATAGGAAGTGTGACCATTTAGCACAGATTGCCTATATATAGCGATTTAGGCATATATATATTATTATTGTATTATATATATATATATATATATATATATATATATATATATATATATTTATTTATTCTATAAGCGTAGCTAATTCATATCGCATGAATATCCATTCCTAGTCATATATATGGGCTATATATAATAATACATGAATTATGAATACGATATATATATAATATTGTATGCATAGGCATCCCAGGTTGAGATATAGAACGCCGTCAGGTCTTCCGATCTCAGTATTAGCTTATACGAGATATTATGATGCAATCAACGACTTACAAGGTCTCTCCTATATATAGTACTAAGCGAGACTTAGAGGGAAGTACCACAACAAGCACTCTATGGCCAAGACCCAGAATTCTCCATATATAATATCCAGACTAGATGATGCAGGGACGCAGCAACCTATATAGTTACATAACAAGTATTATAATACATCCCCCTACTCGCGTCTTGAAGTTATCATCGTTAGCCTAATATCCGAACATATACAAGAATGTAGGAAATATCCTCTTCAGGGTCACACTCACGCAGAAGAAATGCACTAAATGTGTTCAGAAGTTATAGGTTGCAGGGTCATATAACTGGTGCGGTTTTTATGGAGGGATATTTCCTTACTATTATAGGTCAATGAATTGTCGATTTCTTTGATGATATTCAATGGACGGCGTTGTTTCAGCGAAGGTTGAAATGCACGGAGTTAAAGTCTTGTATACGTCTCAGATCTAATGGATGCTCTCCCGTTAGAGTCGATGTCTACTTACTACAGCTGGGTGTAATTAGTATTAAGAAATGATGCAGTTAGATATAATGGTACGGATTTATGATTCAGAAGGACAGACAGGCAGGCAGACACACAGACAAACACACAGACAGACAGATAGATAGATAATAGAGAGAGAGAGTGAGACAGGCAGGCAGAGATAGAAAGCATATGAGAGACAGACAGACAGCCAGACAGACAAACACACACAGACTGAGGATGAGTGAGAGAGAGGAGAGAGAGATGGGAGGGTGGGGAGGGAGAGAGAGAGACAGTGGAGAGAAGAGAGAGCGAGAGAATGACAGAATGAACGAGAGAGAGAGAGATCGATTTCCTTCTCAGAGAGAGAGAGAGAGAGAGAGAGAGAGAAACTGAATGTGAGAGAACGAGACAGTGCATGTTAGCAAGAATGACAGGTATAGGCAGAAAGACACAGGGAGAGTGATAGCCTGGGACAATGAACCATATATACGATGAATAGTCTATGTCGTGTAACTGGAACACGGACAAAATCACAGGGATTAAAGAGACGAAGATTGTTACAGAGTAGCAGGGTTATAAAGAAAGAAAGAAAGAAGAAAAGAAAGAGAAAACAAAAGGAAGAATTTCGATCAGCGTAAATGCAATGATTGTCTTTTCCTCAGATTCGCATTTCTGTGTGACCTTGCGCGTGTAAAAATGGTTGTTATAATAATAATAATAATAATAATAATAATAATAATAATAATAATAATAATAATAATAATAATAATAATAATAATAATAATAATAATAATAATAATAATAATAATAATAATATTATTATTATTATTATTATTATTAATTTAAAATAATAATAATTAAACTATAAACAAATTTTAAAAAGATAGATTTCTAGATGGTAGACAGATATATAGATGGATGGATGGATGGATGATCGATAGATGGACGGATGATGGATGGATGGATGTATGGATGGATGAATGGATGGATGGATGGATGGATGGATATATGGATGGATGGATGGATGGATATATGGATGGATGATGGATGGATGGATATATGGATGTATGGATGGATGGATGGATATATGGATGTATGGATGGATGAATGGATATATGGATGGATGATGGATGGATGGATAATTATATGGATGGATGTATGGATGGATGGATGGATGGATGGATGGATAGATTGATGGGTAGATGGATGATGGATAGATGGACGGATGATAGATGGGTGTATGATGGATGGATGGATCAATCGATAAATCAAACAGTCAATCAAACAATCAATTAATGCATCAATGAATCAATCCTGTCTCCATAATTATGATGCACCAATGGGCGCTATAGAAAATTATGAAAAGACCATTAGCATATAATGCATTTAAAACATTGTAAAGAAATCATAATCAAATTGACTCACATTTGTTGCTCATGTCGCCCTGGTCATTTGCGTTGTCGTAGCTACCGTTGTCATGGCCACCGTTGTCACGGACGTTAACGTTTCCTTTCAGTTGCGTAGGAAACATGTTGGAGGATGAAGATGGAGAGGGTGAATCAGGTGATGGGGTTCGGTAGTATCTCTCCCCATTCGTCTTTTCAAAGTATTCTTCCTTTACGTCTTCCTCGTCATCCTCTGTTTCACCATCCTCAGGGTGACCTCCCCTCGATGGGTTGTTCTGCGCTATACTTGGTGCAAGCACTAACCCAGGAACCTCTGTGGGGTACGTGCTCGCCCGTTTCGATGGGCTGCCTCTTCCAAGAAGTGAATGGAAGGGTGAGGAAGGCAGTGGGGTGGTCGATGAGGAGGAAATGGTCTGAAATGGGGAGTGGAGGAAGCCGAGCCTTGAAGAAGGGTCTTCGAAGGGTCGATGGAAAATGGGAATGGGAAGGTTCCTCTGTTGGTCCATTTGTAGACGAGAGCTCAACTCTGGTAGATTGGAACAGGTGGTGGGTTTCGGCATCTTTTGATCTTAAACGATTCTCTTTGGTAGCCAAGACTGTTTCAAAGTTTCTTCTATTTCAACTTTCAAAGTTTTTCTACTTTCAAAGTTTCTTTGTCATTTCAAAGCTTCTCCATTTCAAATCTTTTCCATCAGTTGATGTTCAAAATCTCCATAAGGTATTCCATCGGGTGTTCATGGGTTTTGATGGAAGAGCCAAGTCTTTTCCTTAGTCTATGTCCCTACCTCTTTAGATCTTCCAAGCAAACCGTCTTCAAAGTCCTTTGTGCTATGTATCTTTCGTTCAACTGCGGCCCATTTGACGCCAACGATCAACTAAGTACCCCAGTCTAAGGGGATAATTGATTCTGCGCGACGAGCTCTAAGTGACCCATCTGCCTACGCTCACCCCAAACCTTGTTGCTATCATCCCCACTGGGGGTGGGAGTGTATCAGTGTAGGGCTATCGTAAAACGCGTGCCTTCCTTCATGCCTCTGTCTCTCTCCTATTGTCAGGCTGTCGCAATGCGAGCCAATCAGCGAGAGACAAATTGCATCGGACGCTGCTGTCAATTATCCGTCGACTACGCGTGTGACAGAAGAGTGGGCGGAGTCTCGGCTGCCATGGTTGCGGCTCCTATGGAGACACTGATAGCGCTATAGATACGATCTCCGTTAAGATCGCGTTTGGGACTTACGACGTAAACTCAACAAGAGATGTAACACTGGCCTAGTCACTAGGCTAGTGTCTAGATACACGCAGACATAGCCTACATGCATATACAAATACAAACATACATACATACATACACACACATGCATACATACATACATACATACATACATACATGAATGCATGCATACTTACATACATACATACAAACATACACACACATGCATACATACACAGATACATACATCATAGGCTATACATACATAATTGCTTACATACATACATACATACATACATACATACATACATACATACATATTTATACATAGGCCTAAGCCTACATACATACATACATACATACATACATACATCATTTTACATACATATATACATACATACATAGCATACATACATACATAGCCTACATACATACATACATACATACATACATACATACAGTTATAGAATACATACATACATACATACATACATACAAAGCCTATCATACATCATAGACATACATACAAGCATACATACATACATACATACATACATACATACATACATACATACATACATACATACATACATACATACATACATAGCCTACATACATACATACATACATACATACATACATTACATACATACATACATACATACATACATACATACATACATACATAAATACATACTAATAGGCTTACATAGTAGTAATGATAATACATACATGTAAGCTTACATATTTTTAAATACATTGTAAATTTTATTCGTCAAAACAATTAAATTGGAAGTATAATGTTAGGTGTTGAAGTGACAAAAATGATTCATTGATTCCTTTTCAACAACTCCTTCTGATCCGTTTAGTTTCCTCGCCACTTCAAGCGTAATTGTAATTGTAATTGTCATTGTACTTGTACTTGTAATTGTAAGTGTAGTTGAACATTTGTATAGCGCCACTCAGAGATTCAGAGGCGTTTCCGACCCAGGGTTCTAAGAAGAAAGATGTATAGGCTAGTCTTCAGGGCGTTCAGGCGTTTGCGAAACATAGGAAGAGAAATGCTGAGGAGCTCAAGACGCAATTCATGTGGGAAATGGTTCCAAGTGGAGGGGCCGACATAGGCAAAGCTTCTGGATTGAGCAGTTGCACCACGCATGCGGGGGATAACCAGAAGGCCTCTGGCGGCTGAGCGCAGAGCAGAACGACCAGGTAGTGTATACAGACCGATGTGCATATAAGGCCTGAAGGTATATATATGAAGGATCTAGCCCGAGCAGAGAGTTGCGCATATATATAAGTGTCAAAATTTTGAACTGAATGCTCTTGGGCACAGGAAGCCAGTGTAGAGTTTCCGAATGAAGGAAGATAATGTGAGAATACTTCGGGAGACCACATGCAGATATAGGCGGGCGGAAGCATTAAGTATTGACTGAAGCTTGGAATATTTACTAGTTTTTCTTCATGATACCACAAAGGGTCCTTTTTCCCCCGGACACAGTGTATAGTAATATCTAAGACGAATATAACCATAACCATATAACCATATTCGTCTTATTATACAAAAAGTAAAATTTCGTTTACAAAATTCTTGTATTCGAATATGATTTTTTTTACAATTTACGTTGACAGGAGTCAACTCCAAAAAGATTTTTACTGTTTAAGAAACATAGTTCAAGTGAAATTGCCGAGTTCACATATTAATTGTGTACTCTAATCATTAAATTTAGGCAGTGCCGGATTAAGGCATAAGCCAGATAAGCCATGGCTTAGGGCCCCGCAAAGTTTTGGGGCCCCCAAAATCCGGAGAAATTAAATAAAATTGTTCTAGGAAATTCCAAATTTTGTATAATTTTAAATAATTTAGCACTACTAAGTTTGAGTTACTACTTACTGAATAGGCCTACTGACCCTAGTTGCAGATTCACACTCTGTCTGTACAGGGGCCCCTAGCTTCCGACGGCAGACGTCAAAGGCTCAAAGCGAAACTCTAATATTTCCCACTCTGTGTCGACCATATTGACACATTGTTGACACGGTGACCCGGCGCAAGCGGGTGAAAATTCTGAAATTGCCTAAATTTAGTATAACGGAACACAATCATGGGCGTCCACAGGAATTTTAAGGGGGGGGCAACGAATTCTTTTTTGTAATTGGGTCAAAGTTTTGAATTGTTGGGACGGAGACTAACCATGGTGCCGAAAGCTGAACAGAAAGAAACCTATGACGTCACCATCAGTACTCTCTCCCACAATTAGGGGTTTCGCGCGGATCCCAATAGCCGCCAATGCTTTTGGAAGAATTTGACATGATATGGAGCCTGTTTTTATCGTTCTGGGATCCGTTTTCAGCCATTTCTGAACGTCTATTTAAAAAACAAAACTTTTAAAAGTTTCAATGTTTTTATATAGGCCTATTTTAACTTTTTCAGGTTACCTTGACTAGGTTGGATAAAAAAAAAACTGAAACTGTCGAAAAATCAAAGCTAAATCATTGTTAAAAACAATATTAGTAATTTTCAGATATTTGCAAAATCCTGGGGTGTGCAAATGCGTCCTTCCCCTCCAGACGCCCATGTTTGGGGTTGGGGGCTTGGGCCCCCGGATGTCTTAATCCAGCTCTTGGCTTAGGGCCCCCGGAAGTCTTAATCCGGCCCTGAATTTAGGCGTCTTATTTCCACCGACTATAAATGATGCAGCGTCATTATTATGGTGTGTTAGAAACATGAACAGTTTAAAAGAGTACTTTAAACAATTATAATACATGTAGGCTATACTTTATTGGTTAATGAACATTTTTATTATTGTATTTTTGTTAGATACATGAACAGTTTAAATGAATACCTCAATCAATTGTAATACATGTATGCTTTGTTAGTTAATTAATTAAATTTAATTAATTAAATTTGTCAGGACATAATAATCACAGACAGTATGAGACATACTTTATGTTGCAAAATATTGAATATTATTGAAATTGTAAAGCTCCGTTTCAACATCTTTAATGGTGTCGTTCGGATGCTATAAGTTTCTGGTTCTGATTGTATTGTATAGGCCCTATTTTCTGTATTGTCGTAAACGGCCTTTGATCTCATAAGACGAAGTTAAACTGTGGTTAAATAAATAATAATATAGATATTCAGAGATTTGTTTAAAATGACTTGCTTATATATAATATTTTCTAAATATTTCATTTGACCAAAAATTCGGTTGAAAGGTTTGAGAACGAGAGCTAACAGTAGATATTTTAAAGACGTCGAAGTATTGCGATTAGCAGAAGTATTCGATAGGTGGCCAAACAAGCCTTTAATGCTGTCCCACTGAAATAAACGGTTTTTGCTATAATCAGTGGCGTCACTAGGGGGTGCGGGGGTGCGGACCGCACCGGATGTCACCATCGTAGGGGTGACACCAAAGTGACAAAATGACTGTCTAAACAAATTTTTTGCCGAGTTTCAGCAGAAATTGATTATTTTTAAATTAACAGTAACAGACAACAAAAACATTTTTTAAAGCCCAGATTACATGTATTGTATCAGTTTATCTAAAGCTGAAACTCTGTAGGCCTACTAATTTACTTGTTAGAGCCTTCTAATGCGCTACGGTCAGTGCGGTCAATATTACCCAATTACAATAATGCTTCAACTTGGTGAAAAAGCTAGAGGCACTAGGACTTTCTCTAAACGAGAAGCACAGTCACCTGGTGAAGCATTCAATTGAACAAGCCATCAATGAAGTAGCAGCCGTGTCTGAGACTCTGAGACTGTTCAAGTGAATAGTCTGATAGCTGCCTCTGAAGAAGAGTTGAAGGTGTCCATTCCAAAATTGACTACTTTCTATGATGAAGTGTCTGAGAGTACTCTTTTAATAGAAATACCAAGGCTGAGAAGGCATCTGAAAGCAGCAGATATTAATCTGGAGTAAGCCAAAGATTGGGCAATATAAGACGTTTTGACATTCGTTGCTGAATGGGGCTTCGTGGAATTATCAATTGAAAGTGAGTTGCCTGTTGCCGAAAGGCACTGATTTCGATTAAGTGATTCACAAGTTCGCAGTCTTGAAAGCTAGGAAAGGAAAGTTCTGATCTAGTCGAGATGTTCACTAAGTGCTGAAATGCTTGCGTATTTGTTCCTGTTTTTTGCATTATTTCATTTATGAGTACATTGCCATATATTAATATTTTTCATTGCTAACCTGATTTTAATTGATGATATTTATATTACAATGTTTTAATAAATAATCAGTCAAAATTTCCAATTATTTTTCCTTATTAGTTAAAATTTGCCAATTTTTGACATTACTGTAGTTATTATAAATTATAATATCATTTTCTGTTTTCTTTAAACATTATTTTATAAAGAGGCATTGCCCTTCACAGTCCACCAATATTTGCTAATTTGATTTGAATGATGTAACTGATGACCTGATGGCAAATGATTAAAATAAGAAATAAAATTTAAAAAAAGCATTTGTAATATTTTAATTCTGCTAGCTGTTAATATCACTATTTTTACCACTACATTCTGTTATATACAGGAATTACGATTTACGGGTAACATTAGAACAAAAATCATTAAGGATTCTGCTTGGTCTGGAAAGGGAGGGCGTACATGGGGTGCCACCATGAGTTACCGCACCGGGTGACACCAACCCTAGTGACGCCACTGGCTATAGTATAGGCCCTAGGAGTTTATCACACGATGAACACTACTGTAACACTCGCAGCTATTTATTTTAAAAGGCATTCGAGACTTTTAGAGTTCACAGATATTGAAATGTGAAGCATAAGTACTGTACTAGGCTAATATGTTTGAGATGTTTTGCATCGAGCTGCGAGGCAGCGGACACATAGGCCTACCACGAGCCAACAAACATCACCTCCTGCTATCTCTTCACAGGTCTTTCACTCAAAACTTTAAACACTGCTCTTTCATAAATCCCGATTTCCGCTTCCCTTACCTCCCTCGTCATTTCAGCTCTAAACACCATCCAATTTAGCTGTCTGATTGACTGCCTGCCTGACCCCTTTGTATCGGTTCCAAGACAACTCGTCTACAGACTTTTCGTCTACAGACATTTCGTCTATAAGTGTATCTGTATATATTACGGCTAATCAACAGAGGTCGCTTTCTTATAATTTCGCTAAAACGTGCTACATATTCTCAGGAATCCAGCTTCTAATTACTTAAACGATTATTTTCATCAATCCAATTTCAATTGAATGGAAAACTTAGTTTCATCCATCCAGCTTGGTATCCAGCTTCTATTTACGGGAAAAATTATTTCGATCAATCCAGGTTCTATTTCAACACATGAATGTTTTCATCAATTCAACTTCCATTTAGGGAAAGTTTTTTCATCAATCCAGCTTCCATTTTAATGTGACAATATCAAATAACTTCATAGACGAAATGTCTGTCGGCGAAATGACTGTAGACGAATTGTCGTGACAACCTTTGTATCTTGACCTGGAACACATGCCTATCGATTTTGTTTTGACTAAGCGCCTGTGTTTGACCTGGTTCCCGTGACTTCTCTTCGGGGCCGCTGTACAATTACGATCGTTCGCCAGAAAGAGTCATTTTATGTTCTTCAAGAATAGGCCTTAGACTTTAGTTTTAGTCCTGAATGCTACGTAACTTCTGCGTCAACATTGTCCAAGCAATAAGAGTGGTAGGCCTAGATAAAGAATATTCGGACTGCATTGATAACCTGCCAGGTCAATGCTATATGATGACTGCTTTGCTGTTGTAGAAGTCTGAAAATTAACAAAAGACTCAAAATCTGCGACAATCAGCAGTAATCACTGTGACCCTTCAGACTCAAATACAGTTTGGATTCATACATCTCAGAAACGATCCGATACGTTCATATATTGCAACAAAATGCCAACAAACATGACTCTGAAATTTGTGATTAATCAATTTCCTGTTTGTATGGAAAGCAACTTTGAAGATGAATATCAAATATTTCAAGAAATGTGTCTTTCTGAGGATTATCACAGTAGTGATGATAAGAATGGTCCATAAATTCCGTTTCAATCTCAAACGTTTCATCGCAGAGTCCACAACCATAAGAACACAAGAAGAAATGCTTTTTATCAGGACCAACTGTGTATGGCTTCATGCCCTTCCTAGACGACTTAGTTTCCGTAGTCGGCAACTTCTTCCTGTCAACAGAGTTCTCGTCTTCACTAACTATGCTGAATCTTTCATGTGAACTACATGCATGCTGTTTGTCTGTCTTGCTGAAGAGAAAGCTTAGACACTCATTTCTTTTTTCTCCAGTGTGTGTTTTCGAATGAGAATTGAGATCATCATAACAAGCAAATGTTGTATGGCATAATTCACACTTGTACAGCTTTTCTCTGCTGTGGGAAACTTTTTGTGGCATATCTGACAAACATATGGTTTTTCTCCTGTGTGGATTCTTTCATGTTCTACAAGATGACATTTTTGTGTAAATGCTTTGCAACATAAATTGCAATTGTATGGCCTTTCTCTAGATTGAGCGCTTTTATGATTTTCAAAGTCACACATCCATTTAAATGCTTTGTGACATAAACTGCATTCATATCGTTTTTCTCTAAAGTGCTCTCTTGAATGCCTTTTCAGATTTTCACCACTTGCAAATGATTTGTGACATAATTTGCACTCGTAACACTTTACTTCAGTGTGGGTTCTCTCATGCACAGAAAGATTAGTCCGTAGTGAAAACCTTTTGTTGCAAACGAGACAAAGGTACATTTTTTCTCCAGTGTGAGTTCCTTTATGTTCTTCAAGAATAGGCCTCTGCAAAGATGCTTTGCAACATAAATTGCATTTACATGGTTTTTCTCTGGAGTGGATTCTTTCATGTAACGAAAGACTAGAATGTCGGGAAACCATTTTGTTACAAAGCAGACAAATGTATGGTTTTCTCCAATGTGGGTTCTTACGTGATCTAGCAGACCTTGCTTATGAGTAAATACTTTTTGACATAAGTTGCATATGTATGATTTTTCTCCAGTGTGGGTTCTTTTATGTCTTTGAAGATCACACATCTTAAAAGCCCTGTGACATAGACTGCATTCAAATCGTTTTTCTGCAGAGTGCAGTCGTGTATGCCTTTTCAGATTCTGGCCACATCGAAATGCTTTGTGGCATAAATGGCACTAAGTTGTATCGCTTTTCTCCAGTGTGGTTTCTTTCATGCACAGAAAGATCAGTCTGTAGTGAAAACCTTTTGTTGCAAATCAGACAAAGGTATGGTTTAATTCCCGTGTGGGTCGTTTTATGACTTTTAAGACTTTGTCTCTGTGCATAAGCCTTGTGACATAAACTGCACTTATATGGTTTTTCTCCAGTGTGGATTCTAGTATGTGTCTCAAGCTGACTCCTATATGGAAAACAGTTGCCACATATATTGCATTTGTATGGATTTTCTCCATTATGAGTTCTGTAATGAGCTACTAGCTTATCCATACCAACAATGGCTCTGTGGCATATAGTGCAGTCGTACAGTTTCTCTCCAGTGTGGGTCCTGGAATGAGCTACTAAATTATCCATACCCACAATTGCCTTGTAGCACATAGTGCAATTGTATACTTTCTCTCCAGAGTGTGTTCTGGAATGAGCTGCTAGATTATCCATACCCATAATTGTTTTGTGGCACATAGCACACTCAAATAGTTTCTCTCCAGTGTGGGTTCTAGAATGACCCACTAGATTTTCCGTACCCAAAATTGCTTTGTGGCATATAGTGCACTCGTACAGTTTCTCTCCCATGTGGGTTCTGGAATGTGCTACTAGATTATCCATAGCAACAATTGCTTTGTGGCATACAGTGCACTCGTATAGTTTCTATCGACTGTAGGTTCTGGTATGAGCTACTAGATAATTATTGATACCTGCAACCGCTTTTGGCACAAAGTGCATTTCTACATGCATTCTCTCCAGTGAAGGCTGTTATATGGCAACTGAGGCTCCAATTATCTACAAATGTTTTCCAAAAAAATTACATATCTTATATCGTTTTACTTGTTTACAAATACTATAGTTTTGTCCGATTTTCAAATCTGCACCACGCACAAATAATAGCACATAGCAAGAAATTTGCACTGCCTGTCTATATCTATTCTATTCTATTTACGGATTTATAAAGCGCCTCTCACAGTACAACCTAATCAGAGGCGCTTCCAGTGCGAAGGGCCCCTCGAAAAAAGAAAAGTCTTAAGAGAACGAGCAGAAACAGTAGTGTAATCTCCAGAAGCTTAAAATTACAGAATTACATGTAAAACATTATAGGTGCGCAAAATTTGCATCGATATGTAAATATTCCAAAGGAAGTTCGTGACGGTTATTTGGAGTTATTATTTCTAAGTAACGCTCTTTCCCATTTTTGGAAAAAAAGCCAAGAAAGAAAGTCAACTTTTTATAAAGCGCTATTCATAAGCTAAGCCCATGGCGACCCCTTATTCAAAGTATGCTAAAACGATAACCAAAACATGTATTTAGGCCTATAAGAAGAAACTTGTAGAATAAACATGTAGAAAGGGTAAATATATGAAAGAGGGCGAATATAACTCATAACTATATCAGTTACGAAATACAAATAGGCTAGTTGAGTTATTATTTCATTAGATCCGTCAAACATCTTTATATGAAGATCAAAATGGCGTTCAATAAACAAACTGCTCAAGAGTTGCCAGATTTAGGAAGCGCTTGGTCGCCAAATCATTTCAAGAAGTCGCACAAAAGACGCGGGCAGAGAAGAACTGCTAAATGAAGAGCATTTCCATTTAGCCTATTTTAATACACATAAGCTTACTTTATTGGGTAAAACCGTAGTTCAAGTTGGTAAATTATTTTAATTCATCAATGCCGTACTTTGCATTGGTAAGTAAGCAGTCTACCTATGTCCATGATAACTACCATCAATCCAGCTTCCATTTCATCGAAAAATTACATCAATCCAACTTCCATTTAATGAAAAAATCACCCGAATTCTATTTATGGAAAAAAATTTTCATAAATGGAACTTTTATTTTAGGAAAGAACTATTCTCATGGATCCAGCTTCTACCTACGGAAGCAATTATTTTCATCAGTCCAGTTTATATTTAAACAAAGAAATGGTTTCATCAATCCCACTTCCATTTAGGGAAACAATTTTTCATCAATGCAGCTTCCATTTTAAATTGACCATATGAAATAATTTACCTAAAATTCGCGTTTACCCTCTTACATTATGATCGCCACTCGCGAGGACGAAATTTTAAGTCGCGACTCGCGAGGGCACTGAAAAGTAGCCCAACTCACGCTGTTCACCACGACTTGAGTACCCTGAAATGCTTAGTAGGCTATAACTTGGATTATATTAACATCTGGCACAGAGACCGAGAGGTACCGAGTTCGAGCCCCCTTGGGCGGATATGCTTTGTAGGCTGCTATTAGCGCCGTTGTATTGCAGGCTGTCTGTTCTGTTAGTAGTTAAGATTTAAATTGCATAACATGTAAATGTACAGCGGCGTTTGTCAGGCGCCTAATAAAGAAAAGATTATTAGGCTATTATTATTATTATTATTATTATTATTATTATTATTATTATTATTATTATTATTATTATTATTATTATTATTATTATTATTATTATTGTTATTATATTGTTATTATTATATATTTTTACTCTGTAATCTTGCGATTGTGAAGAACATTCGCCAAAGATTTTAAAATTAAGAAGGAACTTATTAAAATCATTGATATTCGTGTCCCAAATCAACTGTTTAAATGTGAGCTAAATGTTTAGCCTATGCAAAGACAAATATAATTTTGGTTTATAATTTATCCATTGTAAATAACATTTCCAATATAATTTTGATCTTCCATGTTTATTATGCACATATTGTAGGCCTATTTAGTAGGCCTATTTACTTCCGAACCGCAGAGCTAAAGCATTATCAATGCATGTATACGATCTGCACGTTTGATTACAGCAGGCTAAACTCTGAACTCGTTGAGAGGAAAGCCCAGACATTTCTCACTAAGTAGGCCCTATTGGCTCTTGAAACCCGCTGTAAAGAAGATATAACATTAAAATTTGTTCCTAATAGTATTAGGCTATACCTCTCCACGGGTGCGTTAACTCGGTCCAAAGATCATTTCGGCATAGCCGTAAACTCGATGACAGATTCCAACTAAAGGTTAGTAAAGGGTAACCTATCCTTACTATATAATGATCATCAAAACTTGCAGTGGTATACTAATTTAGCGAACAGTAAAGTACGGAGGTCTGAGTGGACCCCAGATCGCTTGGTATTGCTCGGACTGTCACTCATGAAATTACCAACCGGATCCGATAGTGCATGCCTAATTTCAAATTTCAATAACAATTGTAGACCAAGCAGAATGTGAAACTGATAGGTAGCAGTGAACATTTTGAAACATGGAACCAAGTGAGAACTCACAATAGAATAATACATAAGGCAAACTCTCTATCTCGTAAAACATTTGTCACACGGATGCTTTATACTTAATTTTTTTTTTATATTTGATGATCTTTGTACACCAAAATGCGGTTAGTAGCAGTTGGTTTTTCAATAAAGGATATACTTACTTACTTACTTACTCAACGAAGTATATGCTGCATACTGACTAAATCTACGGGGTTACCCGGTTAGAAACCAAGCCGCGCATTGTTGGCCAACTATATTCTTGCTGTGTTTGCCTGGACTGGCGTTTACATTATGTGTCCACTGGAACAACAATAGGCAATCACTTCTAGGTTTGATCTTCCAAGGGATCACAAACGAGCTTGCGTCCATTTTTTTTCGAATAGTTAATTCACTACACGTGCTAACCTTTACAGACGCCTCTAAAACCTTTTGATCTCATTCTGGGGGATTAACTAGTCTTCGTTTGCTTGATCACGTGAAAATCAGTATCGATGCCAGATTTTGTATGTAGAGATGCTCACAAAAGCACTTGCACCATTTAGCATAGGGTGAATCCTAGCTTAACTAGTCTTTTAAAATTTGACCACGGGAACAGCAAGATCACTCCAGTGTGATTTTCGTTAACGATAACGATAACGAAAATGTTCGTTAACGAAAATAAAATGACTTCGTTAACGATAACTATAACTATAACTAAAAATATCATTAACTATAACTATAACTATAACGAAAATAACACTAACGAAAATTCATCTTTATTTTCGTTAATACAAAAATAAAAATAGGAAGTGCAATATGGACGATTCGACATAAATGAGAACAAAAATGCGAAATTTTTATTGTGAAATTTGTCAGTTACTTTTGAAACTCGTGTATTCATGAAGCTGAATGTACCCATGCTTCAAAGGTAATTCATAGCTCGTGAGTAAATTGTGAAACAGCGTATTAATACGCACAATTTTGCTTATGGACTTAATTATTGTAACTAAGTAGTAACTAAAATTAACTAAAATAAAAATCCATTAACTATAACTATAACTATAACTAAAAATATTACTAACTATAACTATAACTATAACTAAAATAAAAAATCATTAACTATAACTGTAACTATAACTAAAATAAAATCTGTAAGGAAAATCACACTGGATCACTCCCAATTGGAAGTTTTAAAGACGACCTCAATGGGCTAGTATTGTATGCCGTAGGTGGATTTCCACCCTCTTCATAATTGACCAACGGAACAGCAATATCACTTCCAGACTTCCTGTTCTGGACTTTAGACACTTCTCTTAAACACTTGCAAAGTCTGTCGCATGAGCCTTAATTACTAGTATGACCACGTTTGGCCACGGCATTATCACTATCACTTTTGTCTTAAGAGGAAGTCAGGAAAATGGTCTATAGCGTTCCAGGTTAATATGCAGTGGTTCTAACAGACTATATAATTATATGTCTTCTGAACCACTTAAGACCCTTGTTATGTTATGTCATGCTATGTAATGGATTGCGACTTCCTCTGTGCCGTCTTCTCAATTGATTCTTTATGCACTATGATAATGGCGCTATAGAAGTCATCGGATAAGATTAAATAGACAGAGGGAGACAGACTGACAGACAGACTAGCAAACAGAGGGAGAGACTCCGAGAGAGACAGAGTGTCGAACTTGTAAAATAACTCCACGAGAGTAGGCTAAGCTTGCTTGTCTCTAAGCGTGCCTCGATCATTCGATAGATGTCGCCACAAAACGGCTGAAACAAAGCGCTCGAGTGAGGATTTTACTTTACACGAACATTCGATAGGTGTCGCCGCTATGGTTACCGTTTGGCCTCGAATCTCGAATTGATCATAGTCATCGTCATCAGCATCACCACGACCACGAACACACCACTAACACCAACGTCATAATCCTTCACCTCCTTCTTTTCGAAAGTCTTGGGTCTCACCAGCCAAAAAGTTTGTTTGGTAGATGACAATGTTTGTGGAACATTTTCAGTTTTTTCGGATGCTATTTAGAAGTCCCCAAAGGGTCCTAACTGTAGTCTTCAGTTTTAGCGTAAAATCGTAATCGTAATCGTAAACTCGATATTTCTACAGCGCCCACAAAAGCGAAGTCGCGGGAACCAGCTTATTCACAGGCGCTTAACCAAAACAGAATCGATAGGCAGGGGGTCAAAATCCAGATAGTCAGGCTGGCAGACAGTCAAACGGCTAAGGTGGATGATGCTTAGAGTTGAAATGGCGAGGAAGGTGAGGGGAGGAGAAGGAATCGGGATAGGATTTGTGAAAAAGCAGTGTTTTCAGTTTTGAGTGGAAGACCTGTGGAGAGATAGCAAGAGGTGAGGTTTTGGTGAGTTCATAGGATGGATCGGATATTTGTCGTAGCACAGGCGGGAGTTTGTTCCAAAGAGGCGGGACAGCTATATGGCTATGGAACGATTTGCAAATTTAAGCGATGAGGTGACGGAAGGGCGGAGCAGTGTGAGGGTGGAAGATGAACGGGTTGAACGAAGAGGTTGGACCGAGAACAACTGACGGAGATACGAGGGCTGAGAGGATTGAAGTGTATTGTAGGTGAGAGATAGGACTTTATATTCTATTCGTTCAGGAATTTTGAGCCAGTGGAGTGATTTCAAGACAGGTGTGATGTGGTGGTGTTTGGGGTTTTGGTGACAGCACGGGCGAGGGCATTCTGAATGGCTTGGAGGCGATTAATTTGAGTGGTATCTATGTTGAGGAAGAGAGCATTGCAGTAATCTAATTTGGCGTGAACTATTGATGTGGCGATTGTTGATGAGGTTTTGAAGTCAAGCATAGGGCGGATTCTACGCAGGTCACGGATGTGCATGAAGCAAGAACGGGAAAGATGGGTGATGTGATCGGAAAAGCTAAGCGTCTGGTCAAAAGTCACACCTAGGTTGCGGACAGGAGAATTTGCTATGAATGTGTGAGTGGATACAGAGTCAAGGCTGAGGGAAATAGAGGGATCTGGGATTTTCTTGAGTTGCTCACGGAGGCCTATAAGAATGAATTCAGTTTTAGAGGGGTTGAGGCACAACATGTTTGAAGTCATCCAGGAGGAGATTTGTTTTACCACACCAAGGAGATGATCTATATGGAGTCGGCGAAGCTGCTGGGAGAGAATGAAATGAATAATTGGGTGTCGTCAGCGTATAGGTGATGGTCAACCGAGGATGCTTTGATGAGTGAGCTGAGTGGAGTAGTGTAAAGGATGAACAATAAGGGCCCAAGAACAGAACCTTGCGGAACACCACAGGTGAGAGGGCATGATTGCGATGAGGTTTCTGGTGTTTTAACGGAGAAAGAGCGCCGTTGACCAAATCTTAAAAACTAACATTACTCCCTTTTTTTCTTTATAGTAGCCTTTGTGTATATATGTAAGTCGTGAAGCGGTGTGTCTTCCTGCTTGATAAATAAACGAATATATCATCAGAGCGGGAAGAGAGATAGGTCTGAATCCAGAGGAGAGCAGTGTCAGTAAAACCGAACCAGGTAGACAGTCTTTGGAGTAATATGTTGTGGTCAATGGTGTCGAAGGCTGCAGAAATATCAAGGAGGCACAGACAGGAGACTTGTTGATGAGAAATGGCAGAAACAAGTTTATTGTAGAGGCAAGTGAGAAGGGTTTCGGTTGAGTGCCGCTTGGTAAAACCAGACTGGTGTGGGTTAAGGAGTGAGTTTGAAGTCAGGTAATCATTTATCCGAGACAGGACTATGCGTTCGGTTAGTTTAGAGTTGAATGACAGGTTGGAGACAGGTCGGTAGTTTGAAAGGATTTCTTTATCAAGTGATGGTTTCTTGAGAAGTGGGGTGACTAAAGAATGTTTGAAGAGGAGGGGGAAATTGCCAGTAGACAAGGAGAGGTTGATTATTTTGGTGATGATGGGGACGAGAATAGATGAGCAGTCTTTCAGTAAGGAGGTAGGTATAGGGTCAAGTTCACACTGCTTATTTGGAAGAGATTGTAACAGATGGGATATTTCAATCTCTGACGTTGGTTGGAAGACAGATAATGATGATCGAGGTGGGGAGGGTGGACGGTCGTGAGTGGTGGGAGGAGTATCTGGAGGTGAATCGATGGTGGTTTTTGAGAGTAGTGATTGAAGAGAGAGACGGAGGGTAGTAATTTTGCCAGAGAAGAAGGAACAAAACGACTCAGCTATTGAGGAAGGTGGAAGAGAGTTTGGAAGTGGGCTTGAGGAGTTCCGGTGGAGGAGTTGGTTAATAGTTTTCCAGAGAAGGCGAGGATTAAAATGTATGTAATTGCATGTGCTCATTTATATAGCGCCCATTAGGAACCTCAAAGTCGTTACAAGATTCCTATCTATCTGAAACTGATCTAAAAAGTGAGACTTAAGAATGAACAAATGCAACACAGTTGGCTGACTAATGCTTTAAAATGCTTCCACAGTGACGACGCTTTCTAAAGCTGTCACTTGAAAAGCAGAGATTACAGACGAAAACAACGAAATAAAACAATGACTTCATCAAAACTTAGGCGTCAGCAAAACACAGCTTTCAATTAATACTGGTTAAACACAAACGAACGAACATCATCGTAAAATTGAAATAGAAAGAAAAACGATTCCTGAAGCAAAACAATGCCACAGAGAAGTCGACTCCAACAAAAAAGCTAAAAGAAATTAAAACACCATTGAAATAATATATACACAATTTTCGCAATTAAAACTCTAATACTACCTTTTCTTTGGCACGTGTGGGAAATGCAATACCACAAAAGGCTCATTTGTTAGAAACATCCTTCCTATTTCTCTATTAGTTTCATTGCTTTTAAACATGCTCTTAAACATTGAACTGAATATCCAAAAGAGAAAAGTTGAACTCACACAACATGAAAAAAGGCCACATTGTCTGCCCTATCATGTATTTATGTATGTAACAGAGAACTTGTATAGCGCCCTTTAGGTAACTCACAAGGGCGATCAGTAACTCACAAGGGTAGTGAATGAATCCAAAACAGTTTCCTCTTTGTATATGTAATAGGTTAAGTAAATTTTACATTATTATTATTATTATTATTAGTTATTATTTACACAGGAAATATCATGATAAGAGATGTAAATTGGAATCTGAAAGACCAAGCCTTGTTTTGTTATTGTTCTTTTTCTCATTATTGCTATTATTATTAATACTATTATTATTATTATTATTATTATTATCATTATTATCTCATACTTTAAGGAAGTTACTAAGATTTAAACTATTTATTAATAATTATTATTCACGGTAAAGCTCATCCCTCAAAAATTGACAAATTAACTTGGAACATAGAATGATAAATAGGAAATTTTTCAACCACTGGCAAAATAGAAGCATGCATCTTCAATAATGTATGCATGTATAAATCTACCAATCATACATGCATACATATCTAAATGTATATATAGACATACAGGTATATATACATATTAAAATTACCGTATATACATATAACATCCGCTTTATAAGTCTCTACTAAAAGTGTGTAAACGATTACAAGCCCAAAATATTGGACTGAAGTCGTCAAAATCTAGAAAATACGGTAGCTGCTCAATCTGCTACAAACTTGCCATGGGGTCTTCTTTGTACTTTCCAACCTGCAAATATACTCGAAAATGCCCTGGGGTCAAGCCGACCAATTTAAGACAGGAATAATCATATTGTTTTAATTTGCTGCATATACCTAACAGTAAACGCACAACGAAAAACATGACAATGGTGATAATGAAAATAATGATAGTATTAATTAGTAAAAAAATAATAAAATTATTGGGTTAGTCAGATATAAAAAATTAAATAGTTTTAGCACAATTTAGACATTGTTATGCATTAATGTCCAGAAATAACAATTAGTAATGAAAAATAATATAAACAATAATAACGATAACATTAATATTATATGGAATGTGAAACAAAAACCTCAAGATAATTTTAAAAATAATAAATATTAATTAATTATTATTAAAATTCTAATAATAATTATTATTGTTATCAATTATATTATAATCATAATTATAATTAAGCATTTCCAATTATCAGTTTTAATGCCTATAATGATGGTGATAATAACCATAACTGGATGAAATGTAGCCATTCCAGATGTCTTTAACAGTCTATGGAGAATTCTTTATATTCCTGAGGGATACGCTTACCTCAGGTATTAAATAATAATTAACTACTAATATTAACCAGAACAGTGATGTCATAGTAAGTGCCCTTCTGGGAAGATAACCAATACGGACTTTCTAATTGCTGCTGATGCTGCCTACAGGAAAGGATCACGGATATCTTATGTAAAAATAACTATAGAAATAAAATATCATTAATAATAGTAAATTAAAAATAAAAACTAGAATTTAAAGAGTTGGTCGGAAAAATCTATTGATTATGAAATTAGAGTAGCATTAGCATGAGACCATGAATTTACATGATGAGATAAAATTATTCATGAAAATAACATCATGACAAATGAAGAAATGGTAGCATTTGATATCATTGACTGAAATGATAGCAGAGAGACAAATACTGAATATGGACAAATTATAACAATCATAGAAAATAATACTATAACAGTATGACATATGAAGAAATGTTAGAAATTGATATCAGTTATGCCAGCATAGAAAAGCACAAACCGGGAGCAGACAGCAAAACTTTCAACATTAGACAGAAATAATTAAACAATGTTGAGACAAGATTCGATATCGTTTCATTAATTGACCTTATTAAATCAAAATTAACTATAAAAAACTTTCATCTGTGGATCAATTTCACCCAAATCAGTAAGTAAGTTAATAATTACACAAATATGTACCACAAAGTCATAATAGTTAATGCAGCTATGACTTTGTACATGCACTCAAAACAACTAACTACGCTTAAAGAGTGATTACAGAAAACCAGGTATAAATTTACTGTAATGTAAGCGAAATAGTTTACAGTATAAACCTTGTTACTGTGAAGCGCGTTCCCTGTATTCTAATACAACTGAACATTTGTCTGATACATTCTATAAAAATCTTCCAACATTGATATCGTACAAATCTTAACCAGTCTTCTTCGTAAAGAAGTTCTTAGAAAATAACATAAATAAAGCTGAAACAACCAGCAAATGAACTGAAACAAAAGATTGCACATATATCCCGGAGTAAAACAATGATTCAGATATGAAAAAAGAAGCGTCTACGAGAACGTTCGTTAAATGTATCGGGAAGCATTTCTAATTCCAAAGAAAGCTAAGGATTCTTCAATAAAGTAATTACAAATTCTTTATAAATCAATAATGTGGTGTTGATCCACAGAGCATCTTTGGAACACAAATTGTTCTTTAAAAGTAAGATTTAAGACATAAAGTTTCTGTTTTGGTCAAGATTAAAGAATAAAAGCTGCTGTTTAGGTCAAGATTCAAGACATAAAGCTGCTGTTCTCAGAGTAAATATTGTTCCACCAAAAACCTTGACCCTTTTCTATCAGCTTCCTGATACATCCAACGAATGCACTCCACATAAATAATTATATATATTTACTGAATGCACGCACTCCACAAGTTAGAGTAGCAAGTTACTTTGCTCAGCAAATAGGGCACTTTCTCTTCATCAAAGGCAAAACTTATTGCTACTGGCAGAAAAAGTTTCAACCACAGTTGATCAGGTCCATTCACCACAACACACAGTTGAACTGGTTCAAATCACAGGATATACAACAGTCACGTTCATGTCTCTGAATTTATCCTAAACACAGAATACACAGGTCATGCTAGTACAGGGTTCTGTCATGGGGTTATTTTAAGGTACAGAGGTTGTACAATAACTATAAATTTTAGTAACTTCACTCGAGAGAGCTTTGTGTTTGAAATTTGCTAGTTGTATAACACCGCTAAATTTGGTGCAAGACAATACTAATGCTGATAAACAATGGCATTTCTCTTCTTGTTCAAAGACTCTACACAGAGAATACCTCAAGGGAACTTCAATTTTGTTCACTGTGCTACGAAATCAATAATCGCTTTTTAACTTGCTGAACCAAGGGAAATGAGATTCCAATGCAGATAGAAACACAGAAAAAAGGAATGCTTTCGACAGAAATCAACAATTTTATGGGTTCGTGATATTTCTTTAAAACAACAGTAAGAATTTCTACAGATCAACTATGGTTACAACTATCATTCTCAGACAAGCCTTTGACTTTCTGACAGCCGAACACAAAGACAACGTTTGCATCGAAGCACAGTCAAATGTTAATCCGGATTCGCTATATACAATATTTAATTTCTGATTGTTCAATTTCCTCCTACTAAAAAGCACTAGATCTTAGAGTACACTACAATGTGACAATACATCTCGACCATAGTTGTAAAAACGTTTTTTTCGTTTTTTATTTTTTCCCCAAAAACGTCGTTTTTTCGTTTTTTTTCTCGTCTCGTTTTTTTTCGTTTTTATTTTGTGTATGTAACTTTATTTATTTATTAACTGTCTGTTACTATTTGTTTAATTTTATTTTTGTCTTATATCCCTTACGGTATATCCGTCCTTTCAAGGATTCATCTAATTTATGTCACTATTTAGTGTCATCAGTTGAAAATAAACAGCACTGTACAGGAAATAAAATTGATAAAAGTTATTTGAATTTCTAAGTTATCCAAAATGCAAAATGTTGTCTCTGTACTCAGTAATCTCTGATTGACTGATAAACTGACGGATATTAGGCTACTCCATATGAAGTTCTTATATAAGTCAGAATATTAGGCTATTGTAAGTAGACCTACAATTTTTACTTAAGTACACTCTATACTTACAAAGTTTAGTTTTTAATTGCTTATGTCAGCATGGATTTATGTGGACTTATAGGCCTATATACAATTTATTTGAAGAGTTTCAGTATTTTTAATTTTTCAATTTCTATTTAAGCCAAACTTATGAAAAAGAAAATAATTGTTGTAGGCCTAGATTACTTTTACTTGGTGTTTACTAATAAAGTTGTTATTTGCTGATTAAAAAATTAAATTGTGTAAACAAGGTTTTTAATTTTAAAATCCAGTAAAAGATGTAGAAAGTCAAATTATTTTCTTTTCCGTTTTTTTCTCGTTTTTTCCGTTTTTTATTTTTTTACCGTTTTTAACAACTATGATCTCGACGTCCAAGGCTCTTACCTTACAAAATACCAACCGCCTGGCGGCGCTGCAATCGACGAAGTTACCGGCTTAATCGTCAAGGTCATAGTGTTCAAAGGGACCCAATAGACGTCGCTGTGTCATTTGAAAATTTATCATACCTGCCCATAGGTGGCGCAGCTGTTTTGCCTTGTGGACCACCATACATACACAAGTTGCACAGCAAAGACAGAAAATGCTGCACATTAGTTTACTCTAAGATCGTTCCCTTACACGGTAAGTCCTGTGGCAAGGTAGCATTAACAGGAAGCACTCTCTTTATAACGCAACTATCATGCATTTACTAAGCGCATCTATCTAATGACCATCAATCGAGCTGTTGTGAGTAAAGGACTTGCTCAAGGTCCCTACACAATAACCATCTCATGGGAGAAAGGTCAAGCCCTGTTACAAGGCGAGCTCTCTAACCAATCTGCTACCGTGCCTCACAGAGAGTGTTATCGTGCATCAAATGTTTAACGAGATGAAGGTATCCTCTACATGTGTTGACCTCTTCTAGGTTAAGCATCAAGCTCGTTATCTGTTCTCGCGACTACGTTACACAACACATCCTTCGAGCAAGCACTCAGCAGGCACTCTGGTTTGCCATCGGAGAAATCACCTGATGCCAATCAACACCTGGCAACATACTACGAATGTCTTCAACTAATAAGAAGCGTTTAACGTGCACGCATGCTTCCACGCACGACTGTATTTTGGCAACGCGAAAACCAGGTTGTACCACTTTGCCACAGAAGCGTGGAATTTTAATCCCAATCATCATCGCGACACCTGAGAATCATTTGGACGATGATGTCACGGTTGCAGGGCGACATCGTCACAGTCCATTGCACCGGCGTCGTCGCCAAAGTCCGGGTTGCTTTCGTTTTGCGGTCGACAATACTTGTAGCGATGGTTCATGTGTTGGCTGTAGGAGCCCGAGTGACTGAAGGTCTTGTTGCACTTGCGACAGATGTACGGCTTCTCTCCAGTGTGCAGGCGCTTGTGCTCCGTTAGATGGTGTTTGTGCTTGAAGGCTTTTTCACACATGTCACACTTGAACGGACGAAGTCCTACAACCACGTTCAACATCACTCAGCTGTAATCTCCAAGATCAAGACTTCGGGTCAAGATTCAAGACAGAAAGGTTTTGTTTAGACAGGTCAAGATTAAAGACATAAAGCTGCTGTTCAGGTCAAGATTCAGGATGCAAAGGTGATACTTAGGTCAAGATTAAAGCCATATTGAAAGCTGACAGATCAGAGAAGCTATGATGGGTAAGGAAGTTTGAACGACATCAAATAATTTGACAATTAATGAACTGAACTGGATAGTGAATTCCAAAACCTTGTACCTGCGATCGAGAAAGCCCGTAGAGTCCAGTACTAATTGGTCACTGAGCACATCAAGAGTCACAGTCACATTGACTGATTGAGTGCAATATCTATTTGTATGAGGGTTCACCACAGAATATAAACAAAGGAGTAAATGACAGAAATCATACTCGTAAACTTCAAATTTCTAAAGCACTACCAAAGCAGGTTACCAACTTATTCACGAGTACAGTGTTGTGTCTCCAGAGATAGAAATAATTAACCAATTACTTAATGAATAAATTAGTAAATAAAAAATACTAAATAAATAAATTAGTAAATAAATACTTAAATGATTAAGTACGTAATTACTGAATGAATGGATGAAATACTTCTGACTGACCTGAGTGTTCATACTTGTGCCTTGTGTATGAACTCTGTTTGTCGAAATACTTCTGGCACTGGTCGCATGAATACCTCGGTTCACCAGAGTTCGTCCTCAGGGTGTTGTTACCGCCGGTTGGTCTGTTTCCAGGATTTGTTTTACGTGGTGGACGGACGCTTTGCTTCCCATTGGGTCGGTCATGCATTCGACCAGAGAGGGAGACGTTGAGATCTGGCTGCATATCACATAATTCTGCCTGAAGCCAGAACGAATCAGAAAGACATGCTTCACATTCAAAGGAGTATTGAATATTTCATTTTAAAATCTTCGACCCATATGCTACATTGGATTACGATTCCCTTGAAGCGACCTTCGATGATTAAAGATGTCTTTGTGCATAATGATAACGACGCTACTAAAGTAAGTATCAATCTGAAAAAGGTAAGTAGAAATTTGGAAACAAATTTAGTAGGAATTTGGATACGTAAATAGCAATTTGGAAAAGGCAAGTAGTAATTGGAAGAGGTAAGTAGAAATTTCTAAAAGGTAAGTAGAAATTTAGAAAAAGTAAGTAGCAATTTTGACAATTGGAAAAAGCAACTAGCAATTTGGAAAAGATAAGTAGAAATTTCGAAATGTAAATAGTAACTTGGAAGAGGTAAGTAGAAATACGGAAAAGGTAAGTAGCAATTCTGAAAAGCATAAATTGGAAAAGGTAAGTAGCAACTTGGATAGGTAAGTAGAAATTTGGAAATCTGGAGAAAGGTAAGACGCATATCTGTTACATACATACTAAAACATGTTTCTTGTTTGTTATACTGTGTGAAAAGATTCTTACTTGAAAATATTCTCCGCCAGGTTTGTGACTGTTTCTGTAGCCATTGACAAACGGCAGCATTCTCTGTAGACCGAAGTTTCCCAGTTCGCTACCTCCATAACCCACTTCCATCCTCTTGGGAGTTGAAGCCAGAAGATGATGAGCATTGTCGGAATTCCAGTCAGGCACATTATTCTGGATGCTGTCGGGTGTGCCGACAGAACCATTCCTCGTGAAACCACGACGGGACTCGGCCGTTTTCTCCCGGACTCTCAGATCCACAGCCCCATCGACCCCCTCTGTGTCGTCGTCCTTTCTGAAGGACAGGTCCAGAGGCTCCACCTGACTCACACCCTCCGCAGCCTCAACTCCTTCATTGCCGGTCCTCTCGCTCTTCCGACCGTTCGCCTGCCCTCCAGACTGAAGCTTCTCTCTTTGTAAGGCACCGGCAGCTAGCACATTCTGCCAACGTTCGAGAAGAAATGGAAAGAGACCTCCTCCATTGACAGGTCTTGGTGAAAGCATCGGGGCATGTGGCTGGGACCCAATTAAACCACCAGGGAACTTTCGCTCGTGCAAGCGCATTTTCTGAAAGCACATCTGAAAAGCACCCACAGGAAGTCCAAGCGAAAGGCGAAGTCTCTCAAGGTCCTCTGCAGACGACAGCCGGGAATTCTCCTGGTAGAAGCTCTTCGATACCAGCTGTTCCTCAACATCAGTCTGAGGTTCAGCCTTGCGCTTGGCTTTGACGTCTTCTCTGTCTCTGTCAAGACCGGTTTCACTCATCGGGGTCTCGTGTACGGGACTATGGTATTGCACCTGGGGCACCGCACTTGGAATGTGGAAGGCCTGAGCGATATTTGTCTTGATCTCGGGACACCTGTTGCTTTCGTGGTCGTAGAGCTCAATGGGACTTTGGAAGCAGTTGTTACAGAAGCGACAGATCATTGAGGATGGAAATGGAGAGAGGAACGACTGCGGATGCTGCGAGGAGGAAACCAGTGCAGTGGTACCGGAAGTAGAAGCCATCGACGAGTACGGAAAGGAATGCCAGGAGGATGGAACGACAGAGGAAGGACTGGAGGTCTGCAGCAGCAGGCTGGATGGTGACATAGTGGAAGCGTGAGCACCAGGCAAGTTAAGGAATGGTGATGCTGATGGAGAAGCTGCATCAGGTGCTAACTGCTCTTGTGCATCGGATATTGTAGAACGAGGACTGCTATTAGTGGAAATAGACCTTGATAGCTTTGCAAGAGACTGCCTGGCACCAATGGTATCACTCCACTGGTCTGGAATTTCCGTTTTAAAGTGATTCGTAAGGCCCCTTTCAGCTGAGCCACGTCGCTCCTGTGACTCTGAACTTATCCCAGCTGTTGCGGAAGAATCGGTCTTTATTCTAGTAGCTGAGTAACTACCATTTGGACTGGGAGTCAACACGACTCCCTCTGATCTACCCTTTGGAGATACTGGCATTCCACATCCTCCATCATCTGCCTTAGATGGTGGCAGGGTGATGGTGCCAGCGTCTGTGAGTTGTGCTTCCACATCTTTAAGGCAATGGTATTTTGTGTCCTTGAGCTTCTGGCTGTTGACTTGCGTATCTGGTAGATTCAACCATCCGTTCTCACTGGACCATTTCACCCCAGAGACGCCAGATACAGTGCCGTGTGATGATGCAGAAGAGCGCGACAAATCCTCACCACTCAGCTCCTCCATTTTCTGCACCCCACTTTCAACCTCAACCTTTGCAGACTGATTTTTATTTAAGGGGCTTGAAAGGCCGTTCGTGACGACGCCATCATCGTCGTGACTGATTTTCTCTGCATCGGAATCATTCGCATCGTCCCATCTCTTTGACTTCTCTCTCAAATCACGGTGCCCCCCATTTAAATGCAAACCAAACTCATTCTTTCCATTCATAGTCTGATTCTTACACACTGCTTTCGTTACTATCTTGTTGTTCTCGTTTTCATCCAACGACTTTACCATATCCAACGATGATGAATTCTCTTCCACGATTTGCTCTCTGCCAGACACCTGTGTGACCATTCCACTTTCTGACGGGTATCCCATAAACTGTGTTGCAGGGAAGTTCACTCGTCCTGGAATCAACTCCAGATTCCTTTGGATCAAATGCTGCAGAGATGGATTCAAGCCATTTACCATGCATTGGGAGTAACTCAGATAGTTATAATACTCCCACTGTTGGTACGCAGACAGCTGAGCCAAGTCATCGAGATAGACATACGGTAACCAATCGAGGCCATTTTTGCCATTTGCTTTCACAGCCTCTTCGACCTGGCCAACGCGGCCTCGTGGGAGGCGATCCTTTACGTTGCTAGCAAAGCATCTACCGGAAGTCTTGTGGCTGCTGAAGGACCCCGAGTGTCCGAATCTCTTGTGGCACTTGGGGCACTGGAACGGCTTCAGACCGATGTGGGTGTTCTCGTGTTCCTTGCGATGGTGCTTGTACTTGAACGCCTTGTGGCAATGCTCGCAACGGAAGCGACGCTCCTCGGCGTTGCCGTGGTTACTCGCGAGGTGGCGCTGCAGTTTAACGGCGCTCTTGAACGCCTTCTTGCAGTCTGGGCAGATCAAGCCAGGTGCTGGCTTCGGCTGACCAGGGTCTCCAGCAGAGCTCGACCTGCAGCCTGTCCCTGCCGAGTCCGTTGGCTCGGCTACGGAAACATCGTCCCCATGAACGGCAAAGGATCCACTGACGTCTGAAATGTCAGCCCACGACGTGCTGCCACCTGGTGAATCAGAACACAACAGTTACTCATTATAGCGTTGAGAAAGATCAATTATGGGAACAGTGGGTAGTTCGTGTGTAAAGTATGTATGCAACTATGCATGTATGTTTGCATGTATGCATGCATGTATCTATGTAAGCCTATGTCTATGTAACGAGTTTGTCTTTCGCTCTAAGCTGAAAAATACATCATCCAGCCCACCTATGTCTCCTAATGTTGCGCGACTTCAATGTGTAGGCCGCTACTTTTGAACTTCGTAAAGAGGACATCATCAATTTACAGTTTCATTGTGTGTTTTTGTATAAAGCGGTATACGACGTCTACTTAAACGACCTTCGATGCCAACTTTCAGGGCCGACAAAGCAAGCCACATTCCAAGGCACACGAATGACAGAGCATCTACGTGTAGTAAAAAAACATCATGCTCGTTAGTCACCAGCCAAATATGCATGGCTGCTCTGTCCTCCTACATCGCTTCATCCGTAGGGTGTAGGCGAGGTGTCCCGTTCCGACGTCAACTATGAAGAATCCGATCGAAACAGATTATACCGTCTGAGTCTAGGGTAGATTGCACAATAGCCTATTGGTTAGCGTGATGGAATGTCAATTGAGAAGTCGGGAGTTCAAATCTTCACCAGAGCAGATATTTGTGTGGAGATGTCTGCTTCACCTGAGCAATCTATAGCCAACTCAGCTATATATATTAAGCTACACTGACCAGACACTGTCGGACGGAAGATCAGACGGTGACGTATGCTTCGTATGCCGAGGATAAGCAAAATGAAGTCGCTAATGCTTCATAATCCAGGGCTGAAGAAACTGCTCCCTTGGCCTTTTTCATTGTTGGAATGTCTTTTTCCATCTGCCATTGTACACTGCTCTTTTTCTTTTTCATTGCTGGGATGTCTTTTTCGATCGGCCCTTGTAACCTGCTCTTACACTGTAGTTCTCCGCTCAGTCTTGATAGACTGTGTGTGTGCTGTGAGAACAGTTTCCCTTCAGCCTTCAGAACTCAAATCCTCATTTAAGAACACGGCGACATATATTTGGTAGAACGTTGAATACGCAAGCCAACAATGACAGAGTCGAGTTTGCTGAGTGGGCTCCGTAAAACGACCACGGCCCACATTTGTGGCTCACACTTGTCTTGTGCCTACGACAATCAGGTGGTTAGCGTGCCAGACTGTCAATGCAAAATCTGGAATTCAAATCCCACAACAGGATTGAAGATACATCAATGTTGCTGCGTCACTAGCGCCCCAAGCGAAGACAACTAGCAAAATGATAGCAACGAGAATACATTGCCTGTATGCCATATTGGCAAGATCAGAAGACACAATACGCCTGTATTTGATATTGCCCTCTTTCCAGAGGTCATGAGTGCCCACACGACCTATGACAGAACATCGATGAGCAACTCTGAGGGAAGAACCTGCTCAAGGTCCTCACGCAATGACCACCGTCTGATGGCTGGAGGCTAGAAACATGGTCAGTACTCTCCGCGTTACAGGCCGAGCGCTCTGACCATTCGGATACCGTGCGACAGACAGTGGAGATATAACTACCGTCGACACTCATAACCCGATGCTAACAAGTCGAGGTTCCCAACACTTCACACCCGTGGCTCAATAATGAACACGATCGTACCATGCTGCATGCAATGTAATGTAGCATCTACCAAGCGCCTTTCAACCACCTCCGAAAGGCACTGCGTGACAGTGCGTGTGACCGTTATCTTACAGATCTGAAGAAGCGCCGCTTTGTCTGACCAGGGGATGTCTCTTGAACTGCATACCACGGACTTTCTTGAACCTACTTAGCCTTTGTCTCAGACCAATTCCTCATAAGACGCCGTCGTGCTCCGCTTTTACCGCGAGGTAACGCAGTACGAAGCGATCGAATCTAAATCAGCGTTGCTCGGTATACTCGACGGCCGCCGGGGAGTACTCAGGCACTGGGGACAGGAGCACGCCTTCGATCGTAACCCACTGAGACAAAGCTAACACAATATGTGACATATAGACGGACGGACGGAGGGAGGCGAGCGGCGGCGGCGGTGGCGGCGGCGGAGAGTCACTCGGCGAAGGAAGACGTCGTCGTCGTCGTCTCGTCCTTCTTGGTGTATTGATTCCCGGCAGAAACTGGACATATCTCGTCCATTCATTTATATTGGTCTTAGCTGTAATAGCTCCGGTTGGTCCTGCGGTGGTCTCTCGACTCATTATCGAGGTCTCTCGCTCCGCCAGACACCGGCCCAATGAAATCGCTCACAAATTGTCCACATCGTCGCCTCACAACGACGACCGGCCCCAGCCAGGCCTCCGACGCAATTTCGACAACAATGCCGATGTGGCGATCGGCACGTAGAGGAGGTTACGGCGTCGCTTATGCATTTGCAATGGATCTGCGCCACTCCTGTCCCCAGTATGCCCGCAGTGCGTTCCGTTCTCACGTGGAACATGACGGGTATAGAGAAAACAAAGGAAATCATATACTCGGCGTCTTCATTGCTCCGAGTCTGCTCCGAGTATATATTGCGTTCAGGCGTGGAACAGGAGTTGCAGTAAACCCATAGAAAACGTAAACGAGGCTTCCGCTAATGCTCTGAGCGAGATCGGAGTAAGCTCGAGTAAACTGCGTCATGAAGCGGTAAAAGATCTGGTAGAGCGCCGTGAATACAGTCAGGTTAAGGGTCAGTGGGTCACAAACGAAGAAAATACAAAGGATAAGAAATGATGGAAACGGTTTGATTTAAGGAGAGTCCTTTCTCCTAGTTTGTGATTTCTTTGCCACCTTCGCCCCATATCCAACTCACCAATAAAGAGAAGACTACACTGACCGTACGCTGTCGGTGGGAAGATGAGACGGCGAGGGAGAAGACTGGCCACCCGCCCTCATATGCTGAGGCTAAGAAAAATGAATTCGCTAACACTTCATACCCATGCTGCATCTTAGGCAAGCTTAAAGGACTGCTGCTCTTCATCCACTTCTTCCTATCGTCTAATTAAGGGCATAGTACACACTCTCACCATAACGCCGATTTAAACAAACCCTGTACATACGGAACATGTAATATTTGTCAATAAAATGCTCTGCTCGGTCGTGTTCCACGTCTGACCAGATGATGATCGATACTCCGAGTGTACTCGGCGCACGTTCGGAGCAGTCGTGGCTGAGGCCTAATGACGCATGCTGTGTGAGCGGAGCCAATGGCGGCCATCCGTCCGAAATGATTTTCCGGGTAATCTTCGTGGGACAACCACCCGACTGAAACGACGACACACCTTCCAGCGCATATTCACCATCCACATCAACTCTAGCTAGATTAGACACCAGTGCGACTGGACTATCTTGACAGTCCACTGTCTAAATTGGTCCGTTGTAATCTAATCCATTGTAGTCATATACAATGCATTCGTAACGACTTCTGTAGAGCCATTAGCGTCATTTACAAGTCTTTAGGTCCACCAGCTGGAATCGCCGAGAGAGAGAGAGATAGACAGACAGACAGAGACAGAGAGAGACATAGACAGAGAGAGAGAGAGAGAGAGAGAGAGAGACAGACAGACAGACAGAGACAGACAGACAGACAGAGAGAGACAGACAGAGACAGACAGACAGAGAGACACATAGACAGACAGACAGACAGAGACAGAGAGTCCGAGACAGAGACAGAGAGACAGACACAGAGAGAGAGCGAGCTGTGGCTTCAGCTTCTCAGTTTGTCCCTTCTTCAGTTTCTTAAACGTCTGAAGTCTGTATTATTCGACAGTAATTCATTTGTTCTGGTGGTGGAGTGCCACCGATGAGTTCTTTCCTTGAATTGGCGATTTATAAATTACAAGTACAATGCATCAGTGTATGGTCGGTTTAAGTGAAAGAGCAGTCGGCAGTCGTCGTATACGATATAGAGAAGTCCAGTCGTAACACGATACGACTTCAAACCAGAAATCAGGATATGCCGTAATATAAGTAAGTAATAGCCATCTATATTTTATAGCGCATATATGTCTGCATGCATTTACGTATTTTATGTACACGAATGTATAACTCACTGTATGTCTGTATAAATGTATGTATATCCATATATGAGTGTATGCATGTATCTGTATGAAAGTAGGCCATGTATCTGTGCTCTGCAAATATGTAGGCATTTATTTGCGCATGTAGGCCTAGCATATATGCGTAAGTTCGTATGCGTGTATGTAAGTGCACATTATATATGTATGTATGTGTGCGTGTGTGTATATATTACATCCTATTAACGAAGACCGATCATTCTGAAGATGTTGCTGATGTTCATGTTTCAATAGTCTTTAGCCATCAACCGTCGACCAGCCATTAAACCGTCCTCCATCAAAGTCTCGCTGGTACCCGACCTGTTAACAGGTACTTGGACTAATTGCCTTCGACGAACCATTTTGGTTTCATGTCCTGAAAGCAAAGACCGAACATACATCCCGCAGTTGCTCACCGAAAATCATGAGGGTTGACAGGGCGTCGGCTAGACTGCCGCCCGCCCGCCGCCCGACTGCTGCCAGGGTCCGTCTAGGTAAGGGTGTACTTGCCCTCTATTAGGTATAAGGGTTTGGGACTTTTATCTCCGAAATCAGAGGTATGTATACTTAGCTCTACCGCGCTGGCGCTGATACTATCACCAGGATATAACATGCACTGTCTGTCGGTCGATCTACATGTATGCTGTCTCTGGCTCTCTCTTTGACTGCCTGTATCGTTGAGGTCTGTCTGTCCGTAATTCTGTCCCTGTCTTTCCCTCTGCCTGTCTGTTAATCCCACTGTCTAGTTGCCTGACTGTTTATCCGTTAGTCTTTCTGTCTTTCAGTCTTGCTGTCCGTCTGCTTACCTGTCTGCGTGTCCGTCTGTCTGTCCATCCCCCTCTGTGTCTGCCTGTGTATCTGTCAATCTTTCTGTTTACCTTTGTGTTTGGCTGCTTATCTTTTTCTGATGATGTCTGTCAGTCTCTGTCCGTCAGTCTTACTTCCTGCATGTCTGTCTCTATCTATCTCTATCTCTGTCTGTGACTGTTCTTTATCTGTCTGTCTCTGTCTCTGTCTCTCTCGTTGTCTCTCTCTTTGAGTGTCTCTCTGTCCTCTCTCTCTCTCTCTCTCTCTCTCTCTCTCTCTCTCTGATTGTCTGTCTCTTTCCTTGTCTGCCTGGTTTTGTTCATACGCAAAGAAAGATATTTAATATGACACGAAGATAAATAATACTCCGAGACACACACACCCACACATATATAATATAATATACCTATAACACAGACATAAATATAATATATATATATATATATATATATATATCAGGGATGGAAATTATATTTGTATGGATATTTATAAATATATATATAAATATATATATATATATATATATATATATGTGCGTGTGTGTGTTTGTGTTTGTGTGTGTGTGTGTGTGCGTGCGTGTGGGCTACACGTGTCCCGGCGTATAATTTATCTGTGTTATATTAAATCTTTCTATACGTAGATGCATATACATGGATATATATATATATATATGGATATAATATATATATTATATATTATATAATATAAATATATATATATATATATTACAATCGTTTGTGTATATACGTAAGGCGGATGCACGTCGTTATGGCAGAGACCGAGTTAAACAGAGACAGACAGAGACATGGAGAGAGGAGACAGAGAGACAGCCAGAGAGACAGAGAGAGAGACAGAGATGCATGGAGAGACCGAGACAGCGACAAAGAGAGAGACGGGCTAATTACTGGGAAGTCACAAGTAGACGAGGGCAAATCAGACACCCGCACCTAGGGTCAATTACAAGACCCTCGATCGCACAAATAGGGGTTATGATGCTCCTGCCGAACAGGAAGAAGAACGGGGCAGATGATAAGGATGCGAATTGAGCGACAATGAGAAATGGCCCATGCAGCCCCATATATACTTCTGATAAGTTCCCTCTCTAAACCGCAGGTGGCAAGGGCTCCGGTTAAAAGACTACATCACTTGTCCGTTTGCCTGTCTGTCTGTCTATCTCTTTCTGTCTCTCTTTGTCCGTTGTATGTCTGTACGTCTGTCTGTCTGCGCCTCTTTTTGTCTCTCTGTCTGTCTCTCTTTGTCGATTGTAAGTCTGTCTGTCTGTCTGTTCTGTACTGCCTATTTGTATTTATCGGTCTGTCTGCCTGTCTGCTTGTCTGTCTGTGTCTCTTTCTGTATATAGGCCTACTTTCTTGTTTTATGTCTATTAGTGCATATGCATTAGTTATATTACCTTGTGCATTCTAAATCTTCATAATAATATTTGGTTGTCTGTCTGTCTGTCTGTCTGTCTGTATTTCTGCCTATGCTTTGTATGTCTGAGTAATATTCCTAAAAAATACGCAGGTTGGGGTTGGGGTACTACGATGAGTGATGGGGAAGAACCCTTTCTTCGACCCCGCCGACACATGATACAAAACGAAGGCTGGGATAATGAGCAGAATCAGCGTGACGTTTCTTATGAGGAAATCTAAATACGAGGCACAAAGCGATCTCTTTGTGCGCCGTTTAGCCATGCAGGCGGGGTGGGCCAATCCAGGATATGAATTACCCCGACGAGAGGAAACCGTGGATCCTGCGGTGGATTGAGATACTTAATTAGGAATATCGTCAGTCACTAGGGGATGGACTTAGTCCACTTCGCCACCCTGAAGACGCAATAATACGTCTCTCTTGGCGCTATATAAATTCGAACAATTCTTTAACATTGGACTATACTAATGCACAATATTAGAATTATCTCTACCGTGGTAGGCAAGTACATGTGTCGTGCGTTTAATTCCATAACTGTCGTTAAGAGTGGTGCCAGTTCGAGGCCTCGATAAGGGAGGAGGGCGACGCTAATCATCTTAGTTATGACACAGCGTCGCTCAAGTGAATTGTGCACATTATAATGTACTGTTTTACTACAGAATTGAATAAAATGCTACAAAAACTAGGCCTACTGCCAAACAAGACAATCTGCTCTCTAAGATTCCATTGAAAACTGAATAACTAACTATATGCTCTCTCTGGACACCCTTAACATGCTTCTAACCCACGCTTCATATTTAGCTTTAACAATTGCGTTTAACTGATGATAGACTAAATGACTTCGACATTATACGTTAATGTTATGTATGTATGTTTGTTCAGACGTGCCATGTATGTTTTGTTTAAGCCTGCGTAATAAAGTACTGTGGATCCTTATCCTTGCGTTTATATATATGATATACTATAAATGATATATACATTATATATATATACGATATATATATATATATGTATTATATATATTATATATTACGGTGGGAACCGTCGGTGGGAAAAAATAATTAGACACGTCTTTTAGGTGTGAGAGCAGAAGAGTGGTCCCGTATATTGTCCGAAGAAACTTATCTCATGGTGTGTGAGGCATATCAACGGTGAGACCTGTTAAAAAATAATTTCACCAATGTCAACGGCTTTTGTTGTCATAAGATGTCGTTAAACTCTGTATCCATCTATCAATCGTCATATTGTACTAAACCTTTCACATATATAATAGGCCTATGCAACGACCTCTTATATATAACTAGACAGAGCTTCCTTTGTTGAGCTGCCCAGTGACGTCGAAGCAGCCGATGATGGGCGATAATAGAGCAGAAAACAGAGAGTACATGGTATCACGTCTAAATATAGATATCGATGCGCAATCATTCGTCAATGGGATACCAACATGGCGGCCAGCCAAAACAGTAACGAGGCTTCAGCAAAAATCACGTGATCCCACCGGCCTGGGCCTATGTAAGGTAACGTCGACGTAAGCGACCATAAAATTATAGCAGCTGTAAGATGTCGCTTAACAATGACTGCTTCTACAACAAATCGTCAAATATTCGGAACTGCTTAGACACCTTCGTATCAGTTTATTCCGACGATATATAGGTTTTCATTTTCGCTCAATCGTTAGATATTGCACTGTTCAATTCCAAAATCGCCAAATATGATGAGACGATACGAACGGTTAGAACTGTTCACAATAAAAACTGAATTGTTCAGAATAATTTCTGTTGACGTCAACGGTCTTTGTTGCCATAATATGTCGTTAAAATTAATCCAAGCGTTAGCCTAGATCCTCGCCAACTTTTATCTGTATTAAAGCAATGAACGGTGAGCACTTTCAAAATAATTTCTGTCGACGTCAACGGCCTTTTGATGCCTTTACATTATTGGTAACATAATCGCTAATATTCTAGTCGTTAACATTTTAACTGAGCTGTGAAATCTCTAGGCCTACATATAATGTTTCACTTACTTAATACTTACTCGTATCGACGTCAACGGCCTTTCACGCCATACGACCAATGTTGACAACACCGGTCCAACGGGCGTTTGTTGGTTTGGAATTTTTAAACTACTCGTTTTGAAATGCCAGTATTTGCAAAGCCAAACTGTTGATGAGGTTTCGAAAGTTTTAACGCTTGACATTTGCTGTGTTTTAAATGTGTAACCGTAAACTGAGAATTTATAAAGCGTTAAGTAAAAAGATGTAGCTTAACACGGACTGGTGTCACTACAAACCGTCAAATATTCTGAGCGGCTTAGACACCTTCACATCACTTTATTACGACTATATATAGGTTTCATTTTAATGAAAAGCCTGTACGGCTAGAAGACAATTTTGTTTCTTGGTCCAAAAAAAGGGCGAAAAAAGGAGAAAAAAGAACAACCACCTGTCAAATTTCATCGTTGCAACTTCCTGTCAGAAAAAAGCAAAGACAAGAAAAGAGAAAGAATTCTGATGAAAAACATTATTGAAAATGAATAAATACGTCAAAAACTTTAAAGTCGTCAATACCCTTTCAGAAATAGAATCCAAGACGGAAAAAAGATAAAGAAAACTGATGAAAACACTACACGAAAATGAACTGAAATGCATCAAAAACTTTAAAGACGTCAACGGCCTTTGTTGCTAAAAGATGTCATTAACGCTTAAATAATCCTTACTCTCAGGTCAAATTACAATAATCTTTTCTATTCATATTATAACATATGATAAAGAACTGTCGTTTTCAATGTATGCCTATGCATGTATTTTATTTATGATGTCTGGTTGCATTGTAAACTTGAAAATTAAAATTAAAATATAAATTTCATATAATAATTTCAGGTTTTTAAACTTCAGTTACAGGTTTTGTAAACTTGAAACCAATGCTGTTATATAATTGAATAGCTGGATTTGGAATCTTATGTACATTATTGCTGTTTATCAGGAATCTTTTCATTGTACATTAAAAAAATTTGTCAAATATAATTTGTCTGAAAGCTACAGTATGTTATCTTATACCTAACATTACATTAGTATCTTAACTGACTATAATATTATGCTGCTAAACAATTAATATTAGTGACATTATAAAGTACTGTTTAGATGCCTTTAACTCTATCAATTTTGTTTCAATTGTACTGTACATAATATTGAATTGTCGTCAACGGCCTTTGATGTCATATGATGACGTTAAACTGTGGATTTAAAAAAAAAAAAATCCTTAGTCATAACACGATTTTTTCAGCTGTATAATAGTGCTACACACTGAAGAGCTGTTCAAAAATAATCTGAGCAAGTTAAATGCTACAGTAACTATATTGCCACACAGGGCAACTTGCTCTGTAAAAGTATACAGCATAGAGCAAGAAGAGCAGTCCCTTAAGACAGCCATGAGTAGTATAAAGCGTTAGCGACCTAAGTTTACTTAGCCTCGGCATATGAGGGCGTGTGTCGAGTCCTCTCCCTCGCTGTCTCATCTTCCCACCGACAGTTTATACGGTCAGTGCATGTACTGAGTACTCATTATAGCTGAACTGATTATAATATGGCGCAGGTCAAGCATAAACCACACAATAAATTTAAGCCCGGATCCGGATTGGGATTGGAACCCCAGATGTCTCGGTTGACAATGCAGTACGCCAACAACTAGACTATGATGGTAAAGGGTTCGTGTGTGGACGGGTGGGTGTAGGATAGGATGTAAGATAGGGGTAGACAGCGAGGTCCGTTTCTAAGTCCTGTAATTATGTCAGTTGGTGCACGGGGCTAATAAGCTAAGAAAGCTTCTAATCGTTGGACTGATTTTGTTGCGTCATTCTTCGACATCGTTCTAACTGTGTTCTCTGTCCCAGCATTTATATAACGCCTTTTCAGCATCTGTATACAGATATCAGTCAGACAGAGGAAGGCCATTCTATCCCTGATGGGACACCGTATATACTATGCGTTTCTCAGCCTGTCTGTCCGTCCTTCTGTCTCTCTGTCTGTCTGTCTGTATGTCTGTCCCTCAGACTGTCTGTGGCTCTCTCTGTATGTCCATGTCCGTCAGACTGTCTGCCACTCTTTCTGTATGTCTCTCTGTGTGTCGGTCTCTCAGAGTGTGTCTGTGTCTGTCTGTCTGTCTGTCCGTCTCTCTCTCTCTCTCTCTCTGCGTCTGTTTCTGTGCCTCTGTCCATATGTCTGCCTGTCCGTATTTATCTGCGTCTATGTTTGTGTCTGTCTGTCTGTCTGTCTCTGTCTGTCTGTCGTTCCTCTAACAACGGTCTTTCCTTTCCGTTACATTCTTGCTGCCATATCGATTTGGATTCAGTAAGTCTTGACTTAAGACTTGCATTGTATTGTATCATAATGCCGAATTCATCTAGCGCCTCTTCAGACTTAACTGATCCCGGCGCGAAGATCTACTTGAACTGAGGCGAAGTGAGATCGACATCAAGAGCAACCGTAAGATGTCGCTAAAAACTGGCTGATGCTAAAACATATCGTCAAATATTCGCTCTGCTTACACACCTTCAAATCAGTTTATTCCGAAGATATATAGGTTTCACTTTCGCTAATTTGTGAGATCCCAAGTACACCCTGATTCACATGTAAGGTAACGTAGACGTCAACGGCCCTGCCATGGAACAGCCGGAAGATGTCGCTAAACTCTGGCTGTTGGTATACAAGATATCGTCAAATATTCGCTCTGCTTACACACCTTCATATCAGTTTATTCCGACGACAGGTTTCACTTTCGCTAATTTGTTAGATAAGCTTTATTGCCGGTCCGATATATAAGGTTCCGAAACAGGTAAAGTGGGTAGAAGTCAACGGTACCTCACAAAACAAAAGCACGTCTAGATGTAGCCTAGTACTGGCGTTACAAGGGCATACAGAGTCAGAATTGGCTAAACATGCATTTAAATCAATTTTAATACATATAATTATGAGGAATATATTTTAGGTGATCGAAAAACAGAATTAATTAATAAATTTGGCACCGGTCCTCCTCCAGTGGGAAAATTTCTGCCGGTCCGTGGCACTGAAAGTTAATTCTTGCCGGTCCGTGATACTGAAAAGTTTGGGAAGCACAGAAATACACTGTTTCGCATGTAAAGCCGTGGAGCAGATATCGCTAAACTCTGGCTGATAGCTACTGCTACAAATCGTTAAACATTGGGAGCTGCTTAGACACCTTCAGATCACTTTCTTCAGTACGACATATGTTGTTATAAGCTGCCGTGCTGTAATAGGCTATGCCAAAAAATAATCTTTGTCGGCGGCCACGGCCTACGTTGTCATAAGCTGCCGTTAAACTGTGGATCCTGATCAAGATCAATTGCTAGATTACATCAATAACAGGTAAAGTGAGGTCGAAGTCAACGTATACCTAACAGTCAAAAGATGTTGAATTCTAGATGTAGCCTAGAAAGCATGTATGTAAACACATACATAAATGCATGCATGTACGCATGCCTGCATATGTTTATGTACGAATTTATGCATGTATGCATGGTACAAAAAGTGTTCAAATGAATATGACATATTATAAGTTAGGCCTGTGAGAGTCTGGTAGAGAAAGCGTTCAAATGAACATGAAATATTATTGGTCGTGCTCGGGTACAGAAGGCGTTCAAACGAACTGCATCACCTTGCGCAAACCTTTAGCAGCGACCGAAGACAATGACATAAAAGAACCGGTAGGCGGCGACGCTTGCAAGTTTAAGACACGACGACCAGTGACGTTGCTCAGGGCATCGACTATTTATTGACACTATGCAAATAGGATGACTAATAACTACGACTGTCCATCTGGCCGAGCTGTCCAGATGGCCATTTTAATGAAAGACCGGACGCCGCCGCCGCTGGTCGGTCGGTCGGTCGGTCCATGCACGGTCCAGTCACCCACCATCCACCGTCGTCGTTGTCCACCTCTGAAAGCCGGTCGTTGTTGGATACACGCCGAAACGTCAAATTCTGTCGCGGCGCTAATCTAATATCGCCCAGTTCGTGCCGGATTATTTTTCCAGCGATCCTGAAATTAGCGCGGCCGGGAAGAGACGCCGTATATACAACGAGACCGGGATCCCTCTTCAGATGCCTCCGCCGTTTATCTAATGTTTTAATTCGGACGGTGTCAGCGATAGTGATTAATGCTGCCGACGCACCGCAAATGTCTGTCCGTTCCAGGGTAATACGCTGTGACAGGTGTACTATTGGCTGTTCGTGCGGCGCTTCACGCTGGACGCAACTAACGCATTGCGACGCCAAAGAGACGCAGTTTATCTATGGCACTCAATGGAGCAATTGGGACGCCGCGATTCAGATGAAAGCATCGCCAACGACGAGGCTTTATTAATTCCGATCGGAGGCCGACTACCTTAAAGTGAAGAGATGAATGGGAGCCGACAAAGCGATAAGCAGATAAACAAAGACATTGACACAAACGGATAGATTAGGAAGACGGTCTTATACATGCATGGAGGAAACACGCACGTCAAATCACGAATGTACACGCATTGCACACGAATACAGAGCGGAATATCGATACAAATGTATACATACATGTATGTGTTATTGGTCACTTTAGGCGTAAGTGGGGCACTTGAAATGTGATGCTATAAATTATATGCGTATAATAAATGTACACAGGCGTACATAGGCCTACACGTATTTGTATGCGTACATAAGCAAATACATTAATGCCGTCATATGCGTAATAATGCAATATGCATGTTATATACATATTTAGTAACCTCTATTGCGCCGGTATCTAATGCTAAAGACATCGACTGATGGCACACCAAAACCAAGCCGTAATCAGGTCACTATCAAGAAGATCAGACAGAGAGGTATATATACCCAAGTATATTGATATATAGAGATGGTAAACTCCACAATTCTAAAGCATTTATTGAAACCAATCGTAATTGAGAAATTTCTAAAGTGCTACTTAGAAGCCTATAGCACAGGGCACCAGCTCATTAACGAAGGCTGGGTCATGTCAGAGGGGTTGTCCAGAGATACCAAGTGGAGGTTGAAGTCCGGCAGCCAGAAGATCAAAGAGAGAAGGAGGCAGAGGAGAAAGGAAGTAGGGCAGCAGCTGGGTCAACTCAGTGGGGTTGTCCAGAGATACAGTCAGTAGAACAAGAATCAGTTGCTGGGTGACCAGAGGGAGGGAGACAGCTAGGAACTGTTAAGGTGGGTGGGTTATGCTTTGGTTGAGGGAAACTGGAAGATGGCATATTCGATGGATCAGCACAAGATTTCTGGAAAAGACTGACCTAGTTTTGAATGGAAACTGGAAAGCGTTGAGAAGTGATAGTTACATAGATTGGCTTGTGGTGTCTGAGAGTAAATCACCAAGTGTTGGGCTAATAAACAGGTAATATAGAAAAAATCTAAGAATGCAAATGAAACACTGATCAAACATATCCTAGGAAACTGTCAAACAGAAAAAGAAACTGCTACAGGCTACAACTATGTCACTTAATCGATGTAGAACATCTGGAAATGTCCTAGGAAGAGGTAAAGCAAGGAAAGAAACAGTCAAAAGTTACTCAATCAATGTGCTTCAAAGCTCGAGGGTACGTACCATACGTATTCTATTTTTTGAAAGGTACGTAATTTTTTTAACGTACCCTATTTTAGGGTACGTAATAGGGTACGTAAACAATACAAAAATACGTTAACCACGTCATTGCTCATTTTAAGAATGTTCATTTTAATTTAGGCAAACAGTAACAACCCAGTATACAGCGTAGTAAATTGCTGCAATGCTATATTGTATAGGTCTATGTTTATCCAGCATACATTGCACTTGATGCACTAATGTCAAATTATACGTAGGCTATGGGTCGCCGAGTAAACCATAAATAAATTTTCGTGTATGATACGTACCATACGCGTATTCTATTTTTTGAAAGGTACGTACGTATTTTAACGTATTCTATTTTAGGGTACGCGTACCCTCGAGCTCTGATGTGCTTATTCATGAAGTGATCGCTAAATTTCTAAAGTGCTCCTTAAAAGCTTAGCATAGTTAGATTGGCTTGCGAGTTGCGATGTCTGACAGTTAGATGTCTCAAACTAAAAATGGTATTGAATTGAATTTAATTGAGAGCAACGTTTACAGGTTAAAGCTATACTACTCAATCAATGTGTAATATCTGAACTGTTGTTTCCTTTCCTAGGAAGATGTCAAATAAGAATAGAAACTTTTATAGGTTACTACTCAATCTATGTGTAATGTCAGGATATGGTCTGTGAATAGACAGCCAGCAACGCAATCAATCAAGACAGGATACAGTTAGGCTGTGCAAATGGAAAGAACACTTACTAATGACGTTTAATAACCGAACAACTGTCATCATCTGGTACACGGTCTTTAGCTTATATTCCGGAATCTGTTTGTCTTGTCAATTACTGTGTAGAGTCGAGAAAGCCTCTGCAACTAGTCAAGTACATGATGGGGTGTTTAAGTGCAGCCTCTGTACTTGAAATTATCAGGAAGTTTTATTTGACCTTGGTGCTAGGCTTGCAATTGCTCGTTATAAATTATCAGGAAGTTTTAAATAACCTTGGGGTTATGCTTGTAATTGCTTAAGTTATAAATTATCAAGGAAGTATTATATGGTGTTGGTGCTTAGCTTGCAATTTCTTTGTGGTTATGACTTGAAAAGGTCAGCAAATCCTCAAAGAATAACAAAAAGGATCTATGGCTGAATTCTACCATACAAAGAATCTTAAATCTTAGTTAACCTTCGATACATTGAACAATTCATTTATAATCTTACGGACTGATCTTCTGGATGTTGACCTGATTACGACTTGGCTTTAGTGAGCCATCAGTTGATGCCTTGTGCATTAGACACTTGTGGTGCAATAAAAGTTACTAATTACAACGACAACCTAATTTATTCCCGAATATGCTAATGACTGTAACAGTCTTTCTAAAGCTCCTATCCTTGGTTTCTTTCACGTACAAAAAATGAAATGCACTCTTTATATTCTTTGCGCATGATTTGAAATGATTCTCGAAATTATCATGAAGTCTAATGTTATGCATAAGATTTGAGATGATGTTTGAAATAACAATGAAGTTGTATGTAATGCTGTTTTGAACTGGCCGCCTGTATAAACTGTTCATGTGACCGGGTAATCGAGGCTACAGTGGGACTTTTGACCCTTTTCGATTGCCCTTTGACGGCTTGACGCCAGTACTTGAAATACTACACTTTTAGGCGGAACTGTCATAATTTGATGTGTCTGTTGTGTGGCGATACAATAAACAGTTTCAATAAAAAATTATCACTGTTATCATAAAGCCCAAGGTTTCAGGTGAAATTCCAATTAAAAATCATAATCCACCGAAGAAGCTCCGATAGATCAAAGCAAGCGGCCAGGCCACACAGAATAAGCAGATTAAAATCCAGGGAACATTCAGTTTCCAAATACTACCACACAAACTGAACTTCTTCTTCTTCGTCTTCAAGTTCTCTGTCCTTGGGCAGGTTCAACAATCCAATGGCACTGCCACTCCTCTTGATGCTGGTATTCCTCCTTCAGTTTACTTCATGTATACACATCTACCATTACCCAGTCCAGCACCACCCGTCTAGATCTTCCTCTCATTCTCTTTCCCTCCATTCTACCCACAATGTTAGTTCTCAGCATGAAATACCCTCTAAGAATGTGATGCTGCTACACAAAGAGAGAATCATAGAAACAAACCTTCTGTGGCAAGATCACCGACGCATGACGGTGAATCCTTCTCGATAGCACCTGGAATTCGCATGAGTGCCTCTGAAGACCCATCCATCCGTACACCTTCCGAATCACCGGGTGAATAGTCCTCGGCCGCTGCCAGTTCACTACCATCGACGATCAAATCCGAACACGAATAGTCCTCACAGCGAGTCACTGAATCACCAACAACCGAATCTTCCTTGCAACTGTTCACCAACAACGAATTCTTTCCGACGACCGATTCATTTCCTACCAGATTCTCAGAATCCTCGTCGACATCCATGACACCGCTGCTGCTGCTGCTGCTGGTGGTGGTGCTATTGTTAAACGGTTCTGCAAGGGATGCTAACAGCGGCGGTGGGCAATCGTTCTCTGACTCAGCCACTGACAGCAGCGGTGTCTGTGACGGAGGCGAGGAGCAATGCGTCTCATTGTCTCTGCTCCAAAGACCAGATTGATGACCATTTGTTACACGGCCGTCGTCGTTCAATGCAACTCCTCCTGCACCGACGATACCGTTAGGCGTTTCTGAAGATGCCGTTGCCGCCCGCTCAGCCTCCTCCTGCTCCTCCTCCTCCTCCTGCTGGTGCCTGCCTCCTTCCACGGCTGCTGGTCCTCTGTTCGGCCACCTAGCACCCAGTGGCCAGTCGTTGTCCGGGTCTGTTGTGCTGGAAGATCCTCCTGTCTTCAGACCATCGTCGTCTACACAATCTACAGCGAACGATCAAGTAAGAATACCGATAATAGCCATCTGGACTAAGAAGTTCTAACCTCCTTCGTTGTTTCTACCCTTGCTATACACACTCACTCTCCCTTGCTGACTCAGTGGCTGGCTGCTGACTGAACGGAATAACTGAACGAAAACAATGACGGAATTACTAACTGAAATGAATGACTGAAAAATGACTGAATCAGTGAGCGGATGAAGGTAGAACTGATTGAATGAAAGAACAAACGAATTAAATAATAAGTGATTGAATGAAGAAACGGATCCATAAATGAAAGAATGAGTAAAGGAATGAATCAATTAATAAAAGAATGAATGAATAATTGAATGAATGAACGAATGACTGAATGAACGAATGAATGAATGAAGCAACCCAGGTATTTATAGCATACAGCAACCTGCCTACCTACAATACAGCCTCCAATATATATTGCAATCCATTATTAAAAGTACATTTGATCTGATTTCTCATTTGAAATTTAACAAAATAGTTACAGATAGGCTATTGATACCGAACTCGAGTGTCAGTTGTAAATGATCCGGCTGTAAGCCTATACAGTACTCTCAAATATATTGCAATACATTTGATAAAATTCGTCATTTAGGATCCAATGAAATAGTTATAAAAATTGAAAAACAAGTATCTCGATTGTAATGAATCGTTTAAACAGGATCTGGTTCTACGTTTAGAGTAGTCTCAAACACATTGAAATACAATAAAACATCCTATATACTTTTTCAAAAATCCATCGAAGTAGTTTTAGAAATGGAGAACACACCTCGATGAACTGAAGCACAGAACATCCTGCTTACGTTTAGACTCAGCCCAATATAGAAAGCGCTGAACTGCTAAACCGAGCCCATATACAGACACGGAACTGATCAGGCATCTACGACTGCATATACTAAAAAGGAAGTTTGCCATAGTCTCTGGCACCATGCCAAAAGCTTAGTAGGCAATGGACCCGGAAAGTCCACCTTTACTTAGAACTCAACCACTGCTCGCACTATGGTATATTGCCAGTCCCAAGCCCGGATAAAGGGGGAGGGCAACGCTAATCATCTTTGCTATGACAGAGTGTCGTTAAACAGCAACTAATAACAACCTCTACTGATGCGTTGCTAGTATACATGTTAATTGATGTGCATCGTGTATTAGTATACAATGATATGCATGCGTGATGCATGTTTATATATATATATATATAGCCTATAATATATACATGCATGTTTTATATATATAGCCTATAATATATACAATATTATACATGCATGTTTTATATATAATATATATATATATTATATATACATATATATAATATATACAATATTATATATCTGTATAATATTTTATATTTATATTCTTGTTTATGTTCCTGAAGTAGTCATTTGGAAAGTCCCTAAAAGCACACTAAACACACAATTTTTAATTAGTGTTTAAAAAGTTTTAAAGTCAGATGCAGCAGGCGTTTCCGGCATTTAATTGAACCGAATGGCAGGCATAAATGTTTGATTAACTGCAATAATTGTACAAATTTGACAATTAAAAGTCATCATGAATGTATAACCAAAAGCACACACCCGTGCAGAAGCGCATGAACGAAGCCAAGCATCAACTGCCAATCTGTGTATGAATTTAAACTGAAACACATAAATCTTATTCCGCAGCCGTGGACCAGGAACTCAGAATCTGTTATCATACAATCATGAATTTTTTAATCGGATGGCCGGGTCTTACGTGTTTGTAAGGGCCTACCTATGGAGGCTCTTCTCATTATCTAAGCCACGATGCAGCACATACATGAGTCCTCGTATATTCCGTGTTGCATATATAGTACTCCAAGGACATAAATGAAACGCTGCAATTCTGCAGCTTCAAAACAACTAGCTTTGTACTATAGTTGTATTAGGGGTATTTTGCCTTGCAGCTGGAGTAGTCCTTCACTCGCAATTGCTAGCGGCGTGAAAGTAGTAGCAGCAGCAGTTCAAATATACTGTAGCAGTAATAGCAGTAGAAATGAGCTGAACTAGATAGTTGCCGCTATCGTTTAAATAACGCCTATATTTAATCGGATGTAAACCTATTAAAGGTGTCTTATAACAGGCGTTTTGCAGCAGTTTTAACTCCCGAGTCCCGAGGTATCGTATGTATACCGCGGGTCAAATAATAATGATAACCATTATTATAATTAATTATACTACTACTACTATACTATACTATTAATAATAATAATAATAATAATAATAATAATAATAATAATAATAATAATAATAATAATAATAATAATAATAATAATAATAATAATAATAATAATAATAATAATAATAATAATAATAATAATATGATAATAGAGTACGATTTGGAGTTGGTATAGCAATGAATGAATGAATGGTCTGATGGGATACGATGTCGATGGGTGTGTTACGCTGAGCACAGTCACATTAAACCGTCCATATATCACGTGTGTGAGGGCAGTTAATCCCATTCTCAGATATCAACCGCTTTTCAAAGTCTAATGAGAGGCATTGTAGCCACTGGTTTTCTCTTTCCCTCACCTCTCAGATTTCTACGGAGCTTAAAGTTCAGGTCATGACATCATGGCATGAACTACTATGCATTACATACAATATAATATACAATACAACTGCATTTGATATTGCCTTCATTCAAAAGTTCAGAACTGTATACTATACACGACTATACACGAACTTCGATGGCGCTGAGCCACTGTGCGTGAAGGACTTGCCTATAAGGTCCTTTATATGAGGCTCGAACCCGTATACTCTATGCGTTACAGGCTGAGCGCACTATCCATTCGGCTACTGTGCCCCAGGAGGCCATGAGCCGGAAGTTGTGGACTAATAGTCACACAACTTCACGACTCTAATTCAATCAACCGCCATCCTGTGGAATGAGTAAGGCCCTCATTGTTTTCATATTTCATCCATCACTCTCGCTTGGGTCATGACCTACGCGAAAAGGGGTACAGACAAGAATCCCCGATAAGCCACGGCCCCATCGACCAGGTAACCGATACCACAGCTTGTGACACGAGAACCTGACCAGTGCTACGGTTCAGATAGTCAGAGGGAGGGAAGCAAGTATCCTAGCAGCAAGGTACACGGTCCTAGCCGAGGAGTAGACATGCCACTTAACAGCCGCTACCCACCCACCCCTGCAGTGGGGCGACGAAGCGCTACAGCTGCATTCCGCGACACCAGTCATTCATCAACCCCCTCTAAACATCTGCCAAAATGGGGTGCTGTGTGCAGCCCTCGGGGCCTTGCGATCGGTGGTAATTCAACCCCGATTCTTTCAGCATCGCTCGCAGCCCGGGCTCCCTTCCCCTCGCCCGTCGGTCGGACCAAGGGTCAGGCATTAGCGCCGGCGCTGAGGCCTCGGCTGACAAATTTAGACAGTGGATTGGTTGTTATCGGTGCCGTAGATCGGACCATCGACCGTTCTGATGTTCGGCGCCCACTGACAGAACCAAGAGCAGGCTCGACTTTTTTCCTGCCACTTACCGATTGATAAGGGACACACCTTCGGCGGAAGGAGAGGGTGGCGGCGGCGCAGGGTGGAGGGCGGCTGGCCGGGCGAGAGGGGGTGGATGGGTACACTGAGGCCGCTGGTGGCAGCGTCCTTCATTATCAGTTATGGCCGATGAGGAGGAGCGACCGACGACGCTGCTCTCCATATCCGCCGTCCGTGTCACTGATTCACAGAGCAAACAATCTGTCAGCTGCTCTTCATATCAGACACGCTTTGTTTTCGCCGGAATTACAGCCAAGATGCCCAGCACCAGCGACAGCAGCAGCAGCTCAGGCACCAGCAGCAGTGGTACTGAGGCTGAGGCTGATGCTCACCTCAGCTCATCTCGACTCTAATGAGCAAACTTCATCGGATGCCGTAAGAATTAGAAATCGCATCATTTGTTTATGTATTTATTTATTTCTGATTTTTTACCCATTTAAGCACTAAGTACGCGCCAACACCCAATAATCCGAAAAATTTAATCTGAGGCACAGATTATGGCTGTTTAATTTGAACGACCTATCCAATTGAAGTACTGTAATGGTAATTTACTACAATTTCTGTATCATCGTCCGCGGCAAGCTACTTCTACGGAAATAGTTGACATATTTCAGAAATAGGTTACTTATACTAGGAACTGTTTGTCTTGTTTTAGGCTGATAATTCCTAAAACAGATGGGTTCACTCCTGGGGTCAACTAAAGTATACCAACACAAAACCGTTGAACCTGTAAACCAGTGGCGGCGTTAGACATTTTTGGTAACCAGGGCATAGCCAGGGCAGTCATACAAGTAACCAGTGCAGGGGCGGTTTATGCCACAAATAAATTCTCGGCAGGGCAAAAATTCTGGCAGGGCAATGACCAGGGCAAAGCCTTTTTAACCAGGGCATTTGCCCTGGCTTGCCCTGGTGTAGTGCCGCCACTGCTGTAAACTATCCAGAGTATGCACTGGACTCACTGAACTCACGTGCAAAATATACTTGACCTGGTATCACATTTGTTCTACCTGCCTAACGATTTTGTTTTGACTAAGCGTCTGTGAATAAGCTGGTTCCCGCGATATCGTTCTTTGGGCGTTGTATAAAGTAATCTCGAGACTATAGTAAACGATTATATGATACCTGATCCTTGTAAACTATCACGCACCCTTTCTTTATTATGTAAGACTATAAAATTTAGGACTACGTTCTACAGTTTTGTCTAACTGTCTGACCGTTAGATCTTGACTTGGAAGGGAATCTGACCATAGTCACCTCAACCACTTGGTTTTGACTGAGCGCCTATCAATAAGCTGATTCCGGCGAATAAGCCACTTAAGGTACCCTATAAAGACCTCACGATCACGATTACTATAGCGAAACCCCTATTGTTATAACTGTAATCGCAGATTTCGTAATCGTAATCGAATATTTATATAGCGCCACTCAAGATCAGAGGCGCACCCTACCCTGGCCAGTGTCTTCACTGGTAAAGAGACAGGTTTTCAGGCGCTTGCGGAGCTGGTCAAAAGAAATAGAAAAAAGGTAGGCCTGAAGCAATCGGTTCCAGCTAGTAGGAAGATTTATATAGCGCTTCTCAGTTGGAGGCACTCCCAACCTAAAAAAATCACGACCTAAAGAATTCGTTTTTATCGGACTCCATAGCTGTGTCTATTATGCCATAGGAACGGTGAGAACTGTTCAAACAATTCTTCCCATGGACGTCAACGGCCTTTGATGCCATCAGAAGATAACGCGCTAAACTGATGGATGCAATCTTTCTCAAGGAACACAGGCAACCGTGAGAGAACCGGTTTTCAAAGGTGAACCGTGTTACCCCACCCGGTGCGATTATCTCATCCAAGAACTGGAAACCTGTCCAGCGTCCAGTGGAAGGACGTTCGGACGGAGGGACGGCCGGACGGGTGGAGGGACGATGCGAATCGGTTGTCGTAGAGAGCGGTGAGAGCGGTGAGAGCGAGGGGACCGTGACTCAATGACAAACAGAGACAGAGACTGGATTTGGAAAGCTAATTGCCCCTTGGCTGCAGTCGATGGTTTGTTTACTCACCAATACTAGCAAACAGGTGCCAACGTCCATAAACAATAGGACAACCATCCTCCCCTCCTTCTCCTCCTCCTCCTCCTCCTCCTCCTCCTCCTCCTCGTCCTCGTCCTCGTCCTCCTCCTCCTCCTCCTCCTCGTCCTCCTCGTCCTCCTCCTCCTCCTCCTCCTCCTCCTCCTCCTCCTCCACCTCCTCCTCCTCCTCCTCCTCCTCCTCTCTCTCTATCCCTTCCTCCGCCCCATTTGGCCAGTTAACGACAGGTCTCTTCTCTATCGCTCCAAATGGCCACCAGACTCCTATCCTCCTCCTCCGAAGCGCTTATTGTTTTCAAGATGCTGGACACAACAGCCTATCCACAACTACTAATGGCTACTAATCTCCCCAACAACACTACTCAGGAACGCCACACTGTATACACACACAGACACAGACACAGACACATACACAGACACAGACACACACACACACAGACACATAGAAACACACAAACATACATATATAACTATATTGTACAAATTACATGCAATAAAATGTATAAAGGCGTTCAGCATTTATGATGTTAAATGTCATTAAAAACACAAATCAATCAATCAATCTTCCTTTATTCAGTTTTACAAGTTGACATAGATGCAGCTTGTTTACGAACTAAGTAAATAATATCAGTAAGCAAAACAGTGCACAGAAAACTATAACAGTATACACACATATACAATACATAGTATATTCAGAATGGCAATAAAATCATGTATATTGTATATGTGTGTGTGTGTGTGTGTGTGTGTGTGTGCGTGTGCGTGTATGCGTGTGCACATGTGGGTGCGTGTGCGCGTGTGCTCATCTAGTTTTCTCTACACTGTTTTTCTTACTGATGTTATTTCTGTTCTTAACGACATTTAACATAATTATATGCTAAAGTAGAAGCCCCTGTATACTTGAATATAAATGTATGTATAATATTATATGATTGTTGAACGTATAATTATGTCTTGAACTCATAGGCCCATATGAATCTAAGACATCTGGATAATGTCCACAACACGAGAATCTTGAACATAATAATTATGAATATATCTTCGAGACATGAATCACTAAATCATCCACATTTGCAGTTGTTGAATCAAGCAGTCGAGCTCATTATTTCTGGCCGTTAATCATCCGTCGCTTGGCATAAATCATTGGTTGATGTTTAGGTGACAAGAGAACAGCCACCTGTTGACAGGACCACCTGTTCACTCCAGAGACGACCACTTACATGGGGGCAACTAACAGCTGATGGTATATCACGAGTTGGAGAATTGGGTTGCATAATTGCAATATTGACTGTAGGGTCTCATATGGTCTTGTCACATTTTAGCCACATGCATATGCGTGTCGACTTACACGGTGTATGTGGGTTACCGAAACGGAGTGCATGTGGGTTACCAATATGGGGTGTATGTGGGGTACCAATATGGGGTGGATGTGGGTTACCAATATGGGGTGTATGTGGGTTACCAATATGGGGTGTATGTGGGTTACCAATATGGGGTGAACAGGCTACCAATTATCAGGGAGTGAACAGGTGGTCCTATCTCGGGTTAAAGCAAAAGATAGAAATTCCGAGTATCTTTCTGTTCCACTGGGTTTTCCCACTGTTGGGCAGCGCCAGGAGAGAGAGAGAGAGAGAGAGAGAGAGAGAGAGAGAGAGAGAGAGAGAGAGAGAGGAGAGAGACAGAGACAGAGACAGAGAGAGAGACAGAGACAGAGACAGAGACAGAGCACAGAGACAGAGACAGAGACAGAGACAGAGACAGAGACAGGAGACAGAGACAGAGACAGAGACAGAGACAGAGACAGAGACAGAGACAGAGACAGAGACAGAGACAGGGACAGAGACAGAGACAGAGACAGAGACAGAGGCAGAGACAGAGACAGAGACAGAGGCAGAGACAGAGACAGAGACAGAGACAGAGACAGAGACAGAGACAGAGACAGAGACAGAGACAGAGACAGAGACAGAGACAGAGACAGAGACAGAGACACAGAGACAGAGACAGAGACAGAGACAGAGACAGAGACAGAGACAGAGACAGAGACAGAGACAGAGACAGAGACACACAGAAGGGGCAGAGACAGGACAGAGGGACAGAGGGCAGAGACAGAGACAGAGACAGAGACAGACAGAGACAGACAGAGACGAGACAGAGACAGAGACGAGACAGAGACGAGACAGAGACGAGACGAGACAGAGACAGACAGAGACAGGACAGAGACAGAGAGACAGACACAGACAGACACAGACAGACAGACACAGACAGAGAGACAGAGAGAGAGAGAGAGAGAGAGAGAGACAGAGACAGAGACAGAGAGAGACAGAGACAGACAGAGACAGAGACAGACAGACAGACACAGACAGGCAGACACAGACAGAGAGAGACAGAGAGAGACAGAGAGAGACACAGACAAAGACACAGACAGAGACACAGACAGACAGACAGACAGACAGAGACAGAGAGACTGAGAGACAGAGAGAGAGACACACACACACACACACAGAGAACCATGAACCATTGGATCACCGTTTCCTTTGGCACTGAATCTCATAACGACCTATAAAACGAACGTATCTTCCGTTGTGTGGGTCCTGGTGTGGGTGGTTGGATGAGTCTGGGTAAAAGGCGACCGAGGAAATAGTGGCATCCGATCATAAAACTTCCAATACTCGACAGATTTTCGTTGCGAGACAAGTGGCCGCCACAAATGTACCTGGAAAGGTCGTATCTCTCTCTATACGCGCACACAGACGAATAGACGTATTAGAGACATACACAGAGATACTTACTAATAAAGAGACATACACACATAAAGAGATGCATATATATATACATATATATACATATATATATATATATATATATATATATATCAATGTATTAGATATGTACATTGTACATGCATACATACACATTACACAATACACAAGTAGGCCTATACATACACACATGCATGGACGTATTTAGGGTTCAAACCCCCAAAATAAGTTTCGAAAAAATGTTATATTCTTTTACATACGAAATACCCAAAAGCCTGAACTTTTGCGACCATTTCCAATGGAAAACCCCCAAAATCTTAAAACCCCTCTGAAATTGTTTCTGGCTACGCCGATGCACACATGTATAGCCTACATATAATACATACATTTACAATCATACGTACATACAAACACAAATACACAAATCCATACATACAAGATATATACACTGCTACATGAATACATACACTATGTACACACATATATTGTGCAGAGACTAGAATACACACGGACACAAGTGCATATATGACATAATATACACACATACAAACATAATAGACATGAATATACATGTCAAAATAGATGTATATTTATACAGAGACATTAAAACACACAGACACAAGTGCATGCATATACTATAATTGCGTGTTTCAATATCTGTATAAGTATGCACACATCGTTAACATATATAATCAGCGTATACACAGATAGGCTACGCGTGTTTACTGTGGCGTACATTTCTATCTCATCAGCAGGCGCACATTTAAACAAGCGTTCGCCGCGTATAGGGACCCTGGGCAAGTCCTTCACTCGCAATTGCTCATGCGCTTCGGCGTGAAACTCCGATTCAGTGTCCGCGATGTAGTCGGGAGCGCCTCTGAGTAGAAATCTTGAAGGGGCGCTATAACAAGTGCTCATACATACGTATTACGACATTTCGCTTAAGACGAAAAATGCCTCGACGCGAACGACGACCCATCCAGCTTAATAACTGTTGCTCGAAGAAGTACACGCAGTGTTGCGCCTATCGATCGTCCAACGCTATTGATCAGCGGTAATTGGAGTAAGCGTTTCGCTATGGCAAATCCAGCGGACAAAAGTCGTTGCCATCCAATCCGGGCAAGACAGATGTTTGTCGCCGAGAGTTAAAAGCTTCCGACTTAGCACAAATCCAGGCGGTAGGATACAGTTAATGAAATACGGTCGGCTGTTGGATTTCGGGCGCAATTTCGACCGGATGACTCGGCGAAAATTGTCCCGGATGGCGAGGACCCGGTGTTGCTTAGAGGAAACGTTTTCGTTGATGAAAAATTCATTTAAGGGGGCTTGTTGAGTGTAGTGTTGTTGGTGCAAGAGTTCCGCTTCTCCGTCTGGGTTTGGGAATCGTTGCTTTCGACGGAAGAAGAAATAGACGGATACCGTGAAAGAGAAGATGAAGAAGAAGAATAGGACGAGAAGAAAGAATAGAGGAGGAGGAGGAGGAGGAGGAGGAGGAAGACGAGAAGGAGGAGGAGGAAAAGCAGAAACGGAAAAACAAAAATAAGCTGGGATGGAAAGGAAGAGTTGGGGAAGGAATAGCAGAAGTTGGAGGAAGAATAGTTGGAGGAGAAAAAGATATAAAACGGGAAGAGGAGAAGGTGGAGGAGGAAATGGAGAAGATGGAGGAAGAGCAGAGGGAGAAGATAGAAGAAGAAGAGGAGGAGGAAAAGGAGGAGGAGCGATTGAGGAGGAGGAGAGAAAGGAGCTGGCTAAATAGATTTGAATTCCCGGCAAACAAAACGCACGATCAAGAGACAAGAGCACACGAACGTTGTAACTGTATACTTGTAGTTTTAACAGAAATTTTTATAGCACTACATCGAGGGAAACAAATTACAGTCAGCCCAGACCTGACGACAAAAACTGTGATTAAGCAGAATGGTTTTAAGGGTTTGTTGAAATGAGACGAAGAAAGGCCAAGAAACCCCAATCGCATGATTCCTCGCACGGTACTATTAATAGTTGGCCTGATGTGACTCAGATGGCTCTGATAGAAATCACTGAGTGGGTCCCCAAATTATCCCAATGTTTATAGTACTGACTATATAGTTCCTGCAACTGCATATCGGTAATTTCAAATGTAAATAAAAGAGGCAATATATCAGACTCAGTTACACAAACAACATGCATATTATCTCGTCTCATGGGGATGAACTGTATGCCCTGATTATACTATCACTTTCACTGGCAGCACAACCATCAAGCGATGTTTTCGGCATTATACTGCGGCGCTAAAGAAGTTCTCACGCTAGATATATATGATAGAGATCATTAATTGGGCCCAACGAATTATCCCAATGTTAAATGCATTGACTAGTAATAATAATAATATATTTAAAAGCAACAATAATCAATGAATATTAATATTTAAAAGCATAATAATCTTTGAATATTATTCCTTACATCAATAATAATCTATGGTAGATTAATTCTTAACAGAAAAATAATCTATGAATCAATCAATACAAAAACAAAATCTAAAAATATCAATCAATAAAAAGTAATAAATCTTTAGAAGCAATAAAAATCTACGAATATTAATCCTTAAAAGTGAAGTTAAATGAACGGAGGGAAAAGACGAAACTCTTCTTCCCAGAAAATAATAGTTTTAGGCTAAGTGTTAAATGCAACGAAATGAGATTGATGCGTCATGTCACTGATCTTCCATTATTTCGCAGTGGGAAGTATGCACAGAAATCCCTCTTACTCCCTACCCTACAGGCCATCCTCCATCTTCCAATACTTCTACACCTAAACAAACCCCACCTCAACACCTCTGCCACCTCTCTCGTCTCTCTGGCAACCGGACTCGGATATCCACTGGACAACCCTTCTGACACGACGCAGCGTTCATAAATGTAGGCTGGTGCCCTACGCTTAGCTTTTAGTAGTCTTTGAAAATTTTGGAGATTACGATTACGAGTCAGTAGAGGAAGACATTTCAAGATATTCGTGTTTCAAATAAGTAAGTAAGTAAGTGTGTTCTTTATTAAACGCTGGCAAACGCACGGCGCTGTACATACAAAGTTATACAAAGTTATCAAATAGTAGCGGAAAAGTTAGTAAATAGTAAACTAAAAAACACTATGGCCTAGCTGTACAACATCCTAGCCAGGAAACCGCGCCTGGTGAGGGAATCAAATCTAGAAAGAACACGGTTATGTGAGCGTGGGCGCAGATATAGCAGCCTATAGACAGCAAATCCAGCCATGAAATGAGTACTTTAGAGTAGAGATTTAGAAATTCAGAGTTTATCATTACGACTGTCCCACGCACAAATGACAGTCTATATATGTTGAAGAGAGTGGAGACCTTCTAACCGCAGTCTAAGCGAGGCGCTGTTAATTGACCGCATTGGAAGCGAAATAATGGCATCGAGACCGATGCAAATGCGTCATTTGCCGACCACTTCAAACCGTCAACGATGACCACCACGCATTCTCTGCATGCCTCCTCAAAGTCGACCGCAACGACGTCTTCCCCCATCGGATATACTGGAAACGACACACACATACACAGACAGACAGACAGACAGACACACACACATACACACAGACAGACAGACACACACACAGACAGACAGACAGACACACACACATACACACAGACAGACAGACACACACACAGACAGACAGACAGACACACACACATACACACAGACAGACAGACAGACAGACACACACACATACACACAGACAGACAGACACACACACAGACAGACAGACAGACACACACACATACACACAGACAGACAGACACACACACATACACACAGAGAGACACACACACATACACACAGACAGACAGACACACACACATACACACAGACAGACAGACACACACATACAAACACACACACACAAACAGACATTCAAATATATATACACACAGACACATACAAATACACACAAACACACACACTCACTTACACATACAAACACACATACATACATGCACACACACATTCAAATATATATATACAAAAACATATACGCATTCACACTACAAACACCGATAAACATACAAACACCCACACACAAACAAATGCACACACAGACAATGTCAGACATATACAAATACACACACACAAAAACACACTTACACACACAAACACATACATCCACACTCACACCTACACACACAGTGTCCAGTCTCTGCTTGGAGGAGCGAAACTGAGACAGACGGTCAACCGTCCTCCCTCCCTCCCTCCCTGCCTCCCTCCCGTCCAATAAATAATCTGCCCAATTTGCCATTAACCGACAAACGGAAGAGCGGCGAAACTGTGCAAATGCCGGCGCGACACGGCCCACTATTTACCGTCGAATCTCACCTAAATTTACCGTCCGGTAACTGCGGCATTGTTGTGCCGAGCGCCGGTCGCTTTATCGATTAGTCGGATGAATAGACCGATAAGCGCTGCTTGAGTGTCGCGCGACACTCAATTCTTCTCAGACGGGAGCCGACAAAATGGCAGCAGCAGTAGCAGCAGCAGGAGCCAGGCCGAAGCGATGGAAACGGTTGCTACGGCGACCGTGATTGTCGCAATTGTCCTCAGATGGGAAAGTTTCGGAAGATGAACAGATAGCGCCTCCTCCTCCTCCTCCTCGGTGGCGGCGGTGGTGGAGGCCGATGACGACGGTGGACTTAGTGACGGGACTTGGAAGCAATTACGCCCGAGATGTAATCATCGTGTGAATGGACAGTTGAGAACGAGTGCCCGGTACGACCGGATCGGACGAGAAGGGACCACGAGGGAAGGACAAGACGGGGCAGGGATGGGAGGGACGTGAAAGAAAGGGGAAGAGATGGGAGTGAGAGAAGAGGACGAGATGGGACCGGAAGAGAAGGAAAAGACGGGAAGACGGGGAGGGTGGAGAGGGATGGGATGGAAGGAAGAAGAGCCGGGAGTTAAAGAACAGGACAAGAAGGGACGGGAGAGAAGGACAAGACGGGGACAGGGAAGGGTTGGGAGGAATGGGGCAGAATGGAGAGCAGGACCGAGAAGAACTGAGAGAGAAACTTGCAAGAAAAGACTGGTATCGGGAGACGGGAGGGTTCAACAAGACAGGGAATGATCGGGTGGGACCGAGACAGGATGGAAAGAGGCTGAGAGGGATGGTGGGGGAAGTGACAGAACTGGGGAGCGACAGGAACAGCCCAATGAAAAGACGGACAGAGAGGGGAGAGTAGGATCACCGGGAGGGACGGAAAAGGACGGGAAAGGGTCAAGAGCGACAGAGGGGAGGACCCAGAGGGCGGACGGAACTCAGTGGGCGTGAAAACAGCGACCGAGGTTTGTGCATTTCGTGAACTTCTGAAATGAATAATTTGGTCGCTAGGTTTCGGAGGCACGGAGCGTATACAAGAAAACAAGCTGGACAATTAGATGACCATTGAAGACAGACATCAATATAAGACGAGGAGGACACAGACAATGTCTCTCCCTCAGGCACCAGATGGCGACTCTAACGCCTCATTATGGCAACCACATTCGTCCACTCCTTCATTCGGGACATTTATATAGGACCGAATGAAAATCAAAATACACGAAGATGAGACGGCGAGGTATAGAGGACTGGCCATCCGCCCTGATATGCCGAGGCTAAGAAAATGAAGTCGCTAACACTTCATTCCCAAGACTACTTCAGGGCTTGATTAAGGGACTGCTCTTCTCTTCTGCATTATAGCATGTAATGCCATGGGACATATACAAAATTTACATACAAGCACATCCCCCAACGATGCGGAAGTCACCAAACCACCCCAGAAGTATAGTAACTAATAATTCAAGCAGAATATAATGCAACTGATGCAACCCAAATCAAGCTCATAATTATCTATAAACAATTGTCTTCTGGTTCTATAGATATGTATACAACTGAACAGTCCATTTATACAGTAGCCTACATTTGTACATATATTTACCATTACATGCATATATATATATATATATATATATATATATATATATATATACATGCAGTAACTAATTAATTTACATGATATATTAATATATTCATTCAGTTTTTCATTCTTTCGTGCATCCGTTCGTTCATTTCATTCATCTGTTCGTTCATTCATCGAACGACGTCACTCACACACACTGACTGCCTCCAACCGTTTCGATGTACCAAATGGACGTGATGGTGAAACGGCGAAACGTGTCTTAGCCAGGCCGCAATATACACTGCATGTGATCTGACAGGGTCCCGAGAACAAAAGAATATGGCAATAAAACGGGGAAGTGAAAAGAAACAGATCCTACATCGCATGCAACAGCTGCAAGCTATAAATAAACATTCCGTCTGGATATTACAACAAATGGACGATTTGCGAAACTTCAAATACCCGGATCTCTCGGCTCCACTGCAGCTGAACAACACCAGTTGCTAACCGCCGGACACGGTAGCAGAATCGTTAGAGCGCTCGTACCCAAGAGTACTGTACTCACAATTGCTCAACGCATTATTATACTGATGCATAGACATAAGAAAATGACGCTTAATAAATGCGTAATAATGACGATGATGATGATGATGATGATGATGATGATGATGATGATGATGATGATGATGATGATGATGATGATGATGATGATGATGATGATAATGATAACGATAATAATAATACTAATAATAATAATGATAATAATAATAATAATAATAATAATAATAATAATAATAATAATAGTGATAATGATAATGGTAATGATAATGATAATAATAATGATGATAATAATAATAATAATAATAATAATAATAATAATAATAATAATAATAATAATAATAATAATAATAATAATAATAATAATAATAATAATAATAATAATAATGCCGACAATTTCTATGGCGCCGTAACACAGCATATGCCGTTACAAGGGCGCCTTAACACAAACAACAGCACACGATCAGTCAGAGATACGCCTTAGAAAAGAGATAAGACTTGAGTCTTGACTTGAAAGCCGTTGTCGATGTCTTAAATAAATCGAACTTTTGTAGACGTTACCTTACAAGTGATAAGAGAAAGTGTTAACCTTACGATTGAACGAGAATGAAACCTATATATCGTTGGAACAAACTGATTTGAAGGTGTCTAATTGGATCGAATATTTGACGACTTGTTTAGCGAGAGCTTACGGCCGCTAATATAACGTCGCGTTACCCCACAATGGCCCACATGTCATAACGCACTTAAGATCTAACAATTGATTTTATTTATTTATTTATCCAATGTTTAACGACATCTTTTAGCAACAAAGGCCGTTGACGTCTTTAAAGTTTTTGATGCATTTCAGTTCATTTTCGTGTAGTGTTTTCATCAGTTTTCTTTATCTTTTTTCCGTCTTGGATTCTATTTCTGATAGGATATTGACGACTTTAAAGTTTTAGACGTATTTAAGTTTTCGAATAGTGTTTTTCATCAGAATTCTTTCTCTTTTATAACAATTGAGCGAAAAATGAAAACCTATATATGGTCGAAATAAACTGATTTGAAGGTGTGCAAGTGGATCGAATATTTGACGATTTGTAGCGTCCATACCTTATGCTCTCGCTTACAAGATCTTCTTATTGAACTAGCGAATTAAGAACAGGCTATTTTGTATTGGTCGAAGTCATGGTCCATCTTTTTAGACTATTATAATGACTGTCAATGAATTTTTAACACATGTACATAAACAGTACATTGCACAACACCTTTGTCTTCGGTCTCGGTCGTCGTCATGGCGTTATATAAATCGTCTTATCATTGCTCATTATTATTACTGTTCATTATTATTATTATTATTATTATTATTATTATTATTATTATTATTATTATTATTATTATTATTATTATTATTATTATTATTATTATTATTATTATTATTATTATTATTATGATTATTATTTTACCCGAGGTATTATAATCCCTCAGGAACAAAAAAAAAAATTAGGTTAGAGTTCTCCGAGAAATCAGGCCTCGTTGTTTACCAATTATTATTATTATTATTATTATTATTATTTTATTATTATTATTATTATTATTATTATTATTATATTATTATTATTATTATTATTATTTTTCGCCCATTGTAGATATAATTATTCAATTATTATTATTATTATTTTATTGTTATTATTATTATTATTATTATTATTATTATTATTATTATTATTATTATTATTATTATTATTATTATTATTATTATTAAATAAAAACCTTTTAAATCCAGGGTTAGGGTCTCACCCCTTGAAAAGTGTGCATGATCGAGGTCATGCATACGGTCGCCATTGAAAAACGTCTACATTTATTTCTAATGACATGCTGTATAGTGTATAATGGCTAGCGTGTTGAACTGTGAATCGAGAGGAGGTCGGGGGTTCAAATCCCCATTTTGTTTCGAGATGCCACCTGCCTAACCACATCCGACATACTGAATCGTACATTTTTCGGTGGGAAGATGACACGACGAGAGAGAGAGAGCACTGGCCACCCGCCCTCATATGCCAAGGCTAAGAAAATGAAGTCGCTAAAACTCAGTCTTCATACCCATGGTTGTCCTACGACTAGCTTAAGGGACTGTTATTCTTCTGAACGACATTTTAACTCCGCCACTGATCGTACTCTGTCAGTGCCAGTCCCAAGCCTCGATGAAGGAGGAGGGCGACGCTAATGATCTTTGTTATCACACAGTGTCGTTACACTGAAACTATTACTAACGACATTTTGCCAGCGCTGAGAACGTCGCCCTTACAGAAATCGCTGCATTCGATGGTTATTCTTTACAACCTATTGGACGCTAGGATCGCCTGTATATAGGACACGCCAATACCGCACGCCAATCATGCTTCGCTGACAGCAGCTCAGCACACCTATACAGGTGAGCGATCGTCCAATCACCGGCGCACAGGTAGGACCGGCAAGATCAGAGGAGGAGGAGCCAGGCTAAACACCTGGACAGGTGGAGTCAACTGGCGCCCGACATCAATCACGGTTGAAAGTCACACCTGGCCATCCAATCATCCTGCATGGGCATCGAAAAAACTGGCAGACGAGATTCAGCAAAGGTAAAACGACACCTGGCCAACCAACCAATCATTAGCCAGCAATGGAAACAAGCGAGATACAGCAAAGGTAAGAAGATACCTGCCCAATCAACCAATCATTGGCGATGAACCTCAACTGGCAAGTGAGATGTAATCGGCCTAAGAACACGAATCATTGGACATCAGCGAAAACACGCGGGCAAAATGTATAGCGCAGGTAAGAACACACATTGACAACCAATCAACAAGAAAGGCTGTCGATCAATTCACAGGTAGGCAAATAGCCACAGATGGCGTTGGCTATATGGATCAGTGATTAGAAACCACTTAGCACCTGCTACTTAGATCTCTTCATTGCAAAGGATCAAACAGGTGCACATAACAGCAGCCGATTGGTAAGAGCGTTCGATTAGAGTACGGGTTCGATCTTCCTCCACATTTGCGAACATTTACTCTGTAGGGACCATGAGAAAGTCCCACACTCACAATTGCTCGGCGCCATTGACTGATGCATGGTCATCAGATAGTATCATAGCAGCGCTTCCTTTAATAAATAACATAATAATAATACGACGACGGATATGATAATAATAATAGGATAATATGATGATGATATGATTAATTAGGAACAATGCTGATGACGACGACGATTATGATGATGATTGATGATGAACGATGATTATGATTAGGATGATGATTATGCTGATGATGATTATGATTATGATTATGATTATGATTATGATGATGATGATGACGATGATTATGATTATTATGATGATTATGATGATTATGATGATGATTATGATGATGATGATTATGATGATGATTATGATGATGATTATGATGATTATGATTATGATGATGACGATGATTATGATTATGATGATGATGATTATGATGATTGTGATTATGATGATGATGATGATTATTATGATGATGATGATTACGATGATGATTATGATGATGATGACGATGACTATGATTTTGATTGTGATGATGATGATTATGATGATGATGATTATGATTATTATGATCATGATTATGATGATGATGACGATGATAATAATATGATGATGATGATTATGATTATGATTATAATTATGATGATGATGATGATGATGATGATGATGACGACGATGATGATGATGACAATAATTGAATGATGATGATGATGATGATGATGATGATGATGATGATGATTATGTGATGATGAAGCCCATGAGATGATGATGTATACAGGAATGCCTGTAAACTTCTAAAGAGTGAGCTGTCATCTCTCTCGAACAGACATTCGAGACACATACAATTACAATTACAATTACGATCTCTTTGCCTTGCCTGCCCAGCCTAGTGCTAGTGAAAGTCCTGACATGAGATATATCGATGTAGAGACACATCGATACACCGTGTGATAGCGTATATATACGCGTAACAGTTAGAACCAGCCAGCCTTACATTATAAGAAGTTCTACAGGCCTATAAAGGAACGATAAATGGGGAAAAAACAAAAAATAAATAAATATTTGAATCCATTCAACAACTCATCCAAATACCCAACTATATATACACCCATCCATTCATCTTTTGCAATGTTGATCACACAATATATATATATATATATATATATATATATATATATATATATATATATATATATATATATATATATATATGAGACATAGAGAGACAGAGAGAGAGAGAGACAGAGAGACAGACAGACAGACAGACAGACAGACAGACAGACACACAGACACACAGACAGACAGAGACAGACACAGACAGACAGACAGAGAAAATCTTAACGACATTATCAGTGTCTTTATCTGAGCATCACCCAGTCTCCAGTTTCATCGCTATAGGTCGGCCTGTGTTAATTCAAATCCAACAAGAAACGTCCCCACTTCCTATAGAGTTCCTGACACCACGGCTTCATCCGCCAGTCCCCAAGGGACTGTCCCAGGACTCTGGACGGACAGAGACTCCGATGGCCAGATCATCATACATGGTCATTGGGGAATTCCATTCCTATTAATCTCTCTTCGATTCTCTTCCACGGTCTCTAAAAGCCAGACATCCAGACCAGTTTTTCATCTTCTGATCGAAATTCTGGAGCTAAATGCTCATCAATGTCGGATCATGGCAGCCGAATGGCGAGAACGATCGGCCTTTAATGCGCAGAGTACGGATTCGAGACTCCATTCGGACGATGACTGTGTAGGGACCTCGAGCAAGTCCTTAAATCATGTCTGCTCAGCGCCATCAATGCTCTGTCTTATGATCACGTGCGCAATTCTGAACTTATCAAGGAAGGCGATATCGTCAACTTCTGCACCAATCCGTCCGTCCGTCCGTCCGTCCATCCATCCATCCATACATCCATCCATCCATTTCATCCATCCATCCATCACACTTTCTTCTCCTCCCTTCCTCCTTCGTTCCTCCCTCCCAGCCGCCCTGCTTCCCTCCCTCCCTCCCTAGACACCTGATCCGAATGCACATCTGCATGCGTCATTCTTACCGCAGCAGACTCTCACTGTTCATCGTCGTCTCCTAACATCCGTCTACTTAATGATGCATTCTTTAGACAGGTCTTTATTACAAATCTTTGCAGTCGCCGCTTATGCCCGAAACAATAAAATTATAAAATTTATAGAATCGCAAAAATGACTCCGCTATTACACAGCTTCTATGGCCGGATGTAATAAAAAATATGTATATAAAATGGCCAGGAGATTTTCAGAAGCAAGAAAGGTTTGACGGGCCACCTAAAAACAGATGGCCGGCCACTTCTGACTCACGGGGCACAGTTTGGGAACCAGTGGTTGCGAACCACTGTTTCGGCCGATAGGTAAATTAAAAGGTCACACTGAGGTCAAAGGTAACCAAGCACTCTAGAAGGCATCATATTTCCGAGTTTGGTAGAGGACGGAGGGGGGGGTTGTGCAGATCCTCGTGATAATTTGGCCAAAGTGTTGATATGACTGACTTCCCCCCATATGAATGGATCGCCTAATTGTTTCAAACGCCCGGTCCCAGTGACAGACGTAGGGAGGACCAGCATCAGGTGATAAATCAGACGATATAGGTCGCTCGTTTAAATCCAGCCCCAGGGCAGACAGACATACCCCTCCAATTTACCCTACGTTATCAATAACTAGAATAAGAAAACAGCAACAGGTACTGCAAGATCAACTAAGGTACTACTGTCACCTGAGGTTCCACAGAATTGAATTACTCAATCACACGAGGTTTCACGGAATGAATAAGGACTAAATCACCGCAGATTCTATACAAGATCGAATAAGGTTGTCTACTCTAAATCACCAATGGTTCTACAGGATCATTGCAAAATGCGGTCATTTCAAAAGGCTCACATACAGGCCTAACTCTACCTGACCCTTTGTTTTACAGTACCCGACGAACTTTGTTTCCTCCTGTATGGGCACTTCTCTTTCACTTGGCCTACCTCAAAACAGTGTACAGTACTAATTATGTTCCAGAATTGTAACTGCCATGGGTACGTTGACGTCGATCTTACCTTACCTCTAAAAGAGTACAGAACAGATCTAACAATAGATCGAAAATTAAACCTAAATGCCGTGGGAAGAACGTGATCTGAAGGTGTCTAAGCAGCTCCGAATAGTTGAAGGTTTGTGGTAGTCAGTCTTTAGCGACATCTAACGGCTCCAAAATGGTCGTTGACGTTGACTTGCATGTAGGCCTAAGTATATTCTTTATTGTAAGAAAGAAAGTGACATATATAGTAGGCCTAGTATATAGTTTCAGTTTAACGACACTGTGTGATAACAAAGATCATTAGCTTCACCCTCCTCCGTCATCCAGGCTTGGCACTGACACTACCAGAGTACGAGTAGTGGCGGAGTTAAAAATCATATAAAGATTGAGCGAAAACGAAACCTATATAATTATTGTCTGAAGAAAGTGACTAAAGGCGCATAAGCAGCTCCGAATATTTGACTGTTATATTCAGTCTTTAGCGACATCTTACGGCTGCTATATACGATCGTTCGTAATCGTAATTGTAAAATCCAAACTTATTTATGAGGAATTGAGCGTTGACGTCGACATAAATTACTTTGAACAGTCCTAGCTGTTCCTTGGCATAATAAACAAGAAATATGGACTATATATAACTATTGAGCAAAAACGAAACTTATATATCGTCAGAATAAACTGATATGAAGGTGTCTAAGCAGTTCCGAATATTTGACGATTTCTAGTACAAGCACTCATAGTGTTAAGCGACATCTCACGGCTGCTCTAGGGCCGTTGATGTCGACCTCTCTTCACTTCCGGTCTATTATAATACTCGCGCCGAAATCAGTTAGATCGGAAGATGCGCTAAATAAACTTAGCAATACAACGCAATACAAAACAATACAATACTAGTCTTACTGAGTCGAGATCGAAATGATAAGAAGCATGTATCGGAAAGGAAAGACCGTTGTTGTCTGTCTGTATGTATGTCTGTCTGTCTGTCTGGCTTTACTTTCTCAGTCTCTTTGTCTCTCTCACTCTTCGTGCTTCTTCGACATATCTCCTTTCCTGTCTAATTCTCTCTATCTGTCTTTGTGTCTCTGTGTCTGACTCACTGTCTCAATCTCTATCACTGTCTGTCTGTGTGTCTGTCCCTTATAAGCTACAATGCCTACACCTGGCCTCTTTGAGTGTCCTAACCTACAGCTGTAACCAGCGAGCCACAGGTGTCGACTGTCGAGCCTTTCTCACACGTCGCTCTATCGCTGAATTAACCTAATGCGAATCAAGTTTCTGACTCGGCAATGGCTGCCGCTCGGGCCTTCATCGTACGTCATCATTAGCTGGCTCTACAGGGACATTGGTCATCCGGACCAAAGCATACCGTATAATTATACTACAATAATTATAACATGCGCTGATCATTTATTCAACGGGGGTGTTTTCTAGCTCTGCATCTGACGCATTGAATCACGAGAAGCAATGTCTATGATGTACGTTTATCGATGATCATTTATATAGCACTTTTCGACATTCGATGAAAGGTAATAAAGGTGAAGATGAACAATATGCCCTAGAGAATAACGCTGAAGACGATGATCGCCACTAGCGCTGGCCCTGATGATGATGACAACTATTATAATGATGATGACGATGATAATGACGATGATGATAATGATTACGACAGAAAATTCATACCTAGAATTCTTTATAAATTACGGTAGCATAATATGTATACATACTATTATAGGGGCTTTTCAATTGTATTGTCACGCTATTTTTGACCATTTTACCCCCGCCCCTGTCACAAACTGTCACAAAACTCGGCGCCCCCCTAAAGTACGTCACACTTTCAACATAGAAATAATAATACTTCCGAAAGCAAGAGCTAATACATAAACAAGGCTTCGCAGCAGCATTATTACTAGCGGCTCCTAGCGAGAGGAATCGTGAAAAACACATTCAGGAGATATGCATTTCATGCTATTTTGACATAAAACTAATTCAAATGTTTCAGAAAATTTTTGAAAATTATTTTTAAAGCTTGAAATTCTACTAAAAAAATAAAAATAAATTATAAATAAAATATAAAAATAAATGTGTGACGTCACACATGGCCTGACCCCCCTCCCCTGTCACAAACTGTCACACTTTCTTAAACCCCCTCCCCCCTGGAGCGTGACGTACTACATACTCTAGTTTAGGCTTTTCAATGAACGGTAAAGAACCCTCAGCAACTGTACCCCATAAAATTATATTAGATTTTGTCTACCTTTCCATTATGTAACTCACTGCGGTTTGTCAGTCTGTTTTATTAAACGAAGATATATATATATATATATATATATAACGATGATGATGACGATGATGATGACGATGATGATTATAATTAGACACAACGATGAGGTCATGATGATGATGATGACGGCAACTACTAAAATGACGACGACGATGACGCAGACTCGAGACTTTGGGTTTTCCCTCATATGCTGATCGTAAGTGACGTCGAGAGATTCGACCCCAGAGTTCAGAGGTCAGAGGTCAACCGGGGATTATACTGCAGACGTCCTCAGCTGACTGCATGGGAGGTTGTCATAAATGGGTGACTCACAGATTGATACCCTACGCAGTCATAACCCCATCAGAACCCAAGTTCTGCTGATTTATCTGTCTTCTTCCTACTTTCCCTTTCTATGTCTCTGTCCTTGACTCTGTCTTTCTCTGTCTTTCTCTGTCTGTCTGTGTGTGTGTCTGTTTGTCTGTTTATCAACCTCTCTGTATCTGTTTCTGTATGTTTCTCTCTCGGTCTCTGTCTCTCTTTCTATCTCTCTTGGTTTCTGTCTTCCTCTCCGTCTGCTTCTGTCTCTCCGTCTGTTTGTCTCCATCCGTCTGTGTGTGTGTCTCTGTCTGTCTCTCTGTCTCTGTCTCGTCTCTGTCTGTCTGTCTGTCTGTCTGTAGTTCTGTTTATCTCATTGCATACCTCTCTCTCTGTCTCTCTGTCTCTGTCTCTCCCTGTCTGTCTCTGTCTGTCTGTCTGTCTGTCTGTCTGTCTCTCTCTCTCTCTCTTTCAATTTCAGATCTAACTGATGAAGAGATTCGAAAAAGACCTTGCTACCTTTCACATGCCAACTTAACAGAGACGAGGTCTCTGGAAAATTCAACGTAGGCGTCTGGATTGTCTACAAAAGGCACCGAAATATAATAATAATATAATTAGACTCACATAATTAAGCAATTAAGGTGTGGATAGAAAATACTGAAAGTAATTTACACACATTTAATTTACTCAAATTATATATATATAATATATATATATATGTATATATATATACAAGGCACCTAAAAATATAGTAGGCATATATACCGTGAATATAACGATATATAATAAAAATTATGTAGGTCCACAACACACAACTACACATATACACAAGAACACACGCATGCACACACGAACACACACCTATATATAATTATATATATATATGTATATATATATATATATATATATACATATGTATACATATATTTATATCTATATATAATTATATATATATACATATGCATATACATATATTTATATCTATATATAATTATATATATATATGTATGTGTATATATCGTAAATATATCTGTATGTGTATTATAATTGGGGCAATTACGGTGTAAACTTTAAGGGTGAAGTTAATTGTTTTCTAAAGGTCTTGAATCCGGTTGTTGGGATAGAGTCGTGACTGCAGGGTGGAACAGGGTTTCTATCGGAGGACCAGCACTTCCTATTTCAGGGTTTAGATATAATTCAGTTAAAAGATAATCACCCAAACAACCCGGATTCTGCTTGGGGCACAGGTCACATGAGAGCACCTGGCATCAGTAATCTCTACCCCACCCATCTAACGGTCTCTTTGTTTCCTTATGGGTTGGATTGGGGTAAATTGGCCACGGGGAAGGGGAGGGAGGGAAGACTTTCTTAGCCCCAATCCTCTAATAGTGTGTCCGTGTGTGTGTGTGTGTCCGTGTCTGTATATATGTGTGCATGTGTGCGCATGTGTGTGTGTGTTTGTTTGTACCTGTTTGCTTGTGCATCTGTGACAGTGTGTGTACATGAGTGCGCGTAGGTGTGGACATAGACAGAAAGTAAAAAAGGGACAGTATATAGAAAGACACTGAAGAACAAACATAGAGACAGAAACAGTGACAGGGCAACACACAGACAGTGACTGAGACAGATAGAGGGAGACAGATATGCAGATAAAGAGGAATAGCGCAGGCAAAGGCACACATACAAACAAGCAAAGGCAACGCATGCACAGAGACCATTAGACAGATGGACAGAGAATGGAAACTTTGGCTTCAGGGTTTTTCATATTAAAGCAGATACCTTCATGAACAAGGAAACGGAAGAAAAATATACACACTAATACAATGATAGAGACTGAATCAGACAGAAAGACAGACTGGTAGGCAGGCAGGCAGGCAAACAGAAAGACACACACACACACAAGAAAAGAGAGACAGACAGAGTTAATATGATAGGGCAAGCAAACAGAACCCAGGTAGATATACAAAGATAGAAAGACAGATAGAGAGAGAGATAGAAAGAGAGACACAGACAGAGAGACAGACAGAGAGACAGAGAGACAGAGACAGAGAGAGACAGAGAGAGACAGAGAGAGACAGACAGAGAGAGACAGACAGACAGAGACAGACAGACAGAGACAGACAGAGACAGACAGAGACAGACAGAGACAGAGACAGAGAGAGAGGTATGCAATGAGATAAACAGAACTACAGACAAAAAGATATGAAAGACATACATACACAGAGAAGGCAATATATATTGTAGAATTAGTAGGGACACACACAGACAGGCACAGGCAGACAGACAGAAACAGACAAACTCAGACAGAGAAAGAAAGACATGGCAGATATGGCAAATTACTTTGCACCTACACTGAAACTTAACCAGAATACACGTATCACCAAAATAATTACTTCAGTTCATTTGCTCAGATTGGCTAAAAGAAATAATTAACAGCACCCCCCCCCCCCAGGTACAAACCCTAACTCTAACCTTAACCCTGACTGCCCACAATAAATGCATAACCCCACGCAACCAAACATTTCCCCAGCACTAAACAAAGTCAAAAAAGGAACTACTGATATCGGATCGCCTTCAGAGAAGAAAATCTAATCTAATCTATTCCAATTTGATGTAATCTAAATGTCTTTAACAGAACTGTTATCATAATGCACAACATATCAACTGATGGTATAGCTTCAAATGAAATTGTAGTCGAAAATCGGAGAAAGAAGATGTAGAAGAGTAACATAAAATATTCTATTATCATTGTCATTATCATTATCATTATTGATAATATGAACCGATTCATCGTCATAGCCAATGAGATATATTATAAGCGCTAGAGAGCGTATGACGTATATTTCCTTCAGGTCGCAGTGAAGTCACAATCGCTAAGCGACATTGACCACCAAGCTAGGCATTCTAAATATAGATATCGATGTTTACTTTTGTGTAGTCTATCACGGCTGAACTTGTACTGTGAAATGAAGCTTGCATGACGTCAGCCAGCGCTCATTAACATAATTGGTGACGTGTCCACGCAAAAAACGTCGATGATGACGTCGATTTCTCGATTATGACGTCAGTGAACGCTCATTTTGGCTAGCTTAAAGGCCGAGGCCGTTTTGAATCGGCAGCCTCAGCATAGATGGTAGATGCTCGCTTTAGTGATATACACTGTGTCCACGATAAAGTAGATCACTAGACTTTGTAAAATATCTTGGTCAATTGTAGTACTATAGGTACTAAATTTGGTGCACATGAACTTCAGTCTATTCTATCTAAACCCTGCAAATTTTATTACAATTGATGCAACGGTTACGAGGATATACCCTTATGAAATAGGATGGTTCAGGAACCAAGTTACCAACACGTAAAACGCACCGACAGATGCGTGCGCGGCTGATCATCCTGACTCAGCACCAGTTCTCCGACAGCATTGATATTTGTTTGCGTCCGTGGTTTTGTTTGCGTCTCGTGGTTTCCTTGCAACTGATCCGGTTGTGGCAATCTTTTTTAACAGCTTGCTGACACCAGCTAGGGACCAATTTTTCATTGGAAATTCTGTAATGAGTCTCCTACGCCATACCCCTTCGTCTCTCTCAACTCCTTGATTAAAAGCTTGTCCTCTGCACTGAAAACCATTTCTTTACAACCAACTACTGTTACGTAAAACAGGTCTCGTAGTGTAATTGTTTCCGAAAATGACGCTTATAAACAACAGCCTATCCCTGCGGTAGCCAGAAAAATGACGTAATTCTATGCGTTTTACGTGTTGGTAACTTGGTTCCTCAACCACCCAATTTCATAAGGGTATATTCTCGTAACCGTTGCATCAATTGTAATAAAATTTGCAGGGTATAGATAGAATAGACTGAAGTTCATGTGCACCAAATTTAATACCTATAATAGTACAATTGACCAAGATATTTAACAAAGTCTAGTGATCTACTTTATCGTGGACACAGTGTATTTATATATTATACATCTCTATAGATATGGTCATAGCACGACCTAGGTCGACAAAGGGTGTAGCCAAAGAGTTCAAAAAGCAGACATTCACATGATGTTTTAAAACGATAGGTCTTATTTAATTAAAGGATGACTTGAAGGATTCCATTCTTTACAATTACTTGTTGCGACAGATCCTCCTACATGTAGTATACATAAGCTGCACATATCACGTTGCTGTTTGGGTGGGCAGATAATGCCAGATATGCATATCTGGGACATGGTTAGAATGTTCAGTTTGTAAAGCCGACAGTGTGGGTTGAAGCCTCCTCTTCTGAGATGGTTACTTTGTAGGTACCTTCACTCACAATAATTGCTCAGCATCATCAAATGATGCTTGGTCATTAAATATAGGCACTTAATAAATGTATACTAATTATAAACAATAGAAGCAGCAGGCAGTAGTAGTAATAAATTTAGGAACAATAAGAAAAGTGCATGGCCGGTCAAGATGTTTCTCTCTGTCTCTGCCTCTGTCTGTCTGTCTGTCTCTCTTTCTCTCTGTCTGTCTCTGTGTCTGTCTCTCTCTGTCTCTTCTCTCTCTCCCTCTCTCTCTCTCTCTCTGTCCGTCCGTCCGTCCCGTCCCCCTATCTCTCTCTCTCTGTCTCTGTCTCTCTCTTAATTATATACTATTTAAGTCCCTGAGGATCATATGTACTCTGGGGCAAATACAAATAACAATGAAAATAATAATAAAAATACTAATAATACATATATATACATATAACCGGTACAGGAGATGACTTGCCATAACCTGCTCACCTCAACCATCCAGTCACAGAAACACAGGAGGCGATCGAGCGTTAACAGCCTACGAACGGTGCACATGGTTTCTTCTTCTGAGGCCAGAGACACTGGACCAACAACCACTGGACGAAGTGTCAGAAACACATCGTCAGATGCTATCGTCAGATATTAGTCAACGATCGGTCGCCTGTAAACACTCATCCCATGGGAACGTAAGAGGACGAGAGTGGGGATGAGAAGGGGGTCTTGAGAGGGTAATAAAGACAGGCACACACAGACAGAGACACACAGAAAGAGACACACAGACAGACAAACAGACAGTAGAAGACAGGTAGAACGGAAGAATACAAACACACAGAGCAAAAAACAGACAGACAAACAGACAGATGCAAACACACAAACAAGGAAAAGTACACAGCAAGACACAAAAAGACAAACACATAGAGAAAGAGAGGCACACAGACACATTACAGATAGAGAGAAATATGCAGATAGGGGAAGACAAAGACCACATACATAGGAGGAGATGAAGAGAGGCACAAAGACAGACAGACAGACAAGGACGAACACACAATAAGACAAACATAATCATAAAGACATACACTCAAACACACAGGCATACAGACAGAAAGAAATACACATAGACGAATACAGGCACACAGACATACATACAGACAGACAGAGGTAGGCAGACGGTCAAACACAGAGACAGACAGACAAAAGGCAATCACACACAGACAAACATACAGACAGACAGAGATAAGCACATGTGGTCAAACATAAAGACAAAGACAGACAGACAGACAGACACACACGGAGAGAGATAGAGAGACAGAGAGAGAGTCAGTGACTGAAGCTTTGGTGCTGTTAGCCTGAATCTCTTGTGGGAGTCGTAAAGGTCCCAGACGCGAAGAGGCTGTGAATGCCAAGACAAAAGAAAGCTCCTCCTCTCGTACACTCGATCAGATGAAAGTGCAGAGATATTGCAACGATAGCAACAACGCAGACAACGACGAAGACAACGCCATCTGAAATTAATAGGTCGTTTGTGGGGGAAGCAGGCAGTTCGTCAAGTTAGTAAGTAAGCGAGTAATCTTCAATTCATCTCGTGGATTGTTTGCTGTCGTATTCAGACTCTTCAAGGAGTGGTTATTGTTATTATTATGATCTTATATTATTATTATTATTATTATTATTATTATTATTATTATTATTACTATTACTATTATTATTATTATTATTATTATTATTATTATTATTATTATTATTATTATTATCATCATTTTTATTATTATCATTAGCATTATTATTATTATTATTATTATTATTATTATTATTATTATTATTATTATTATTATTATTATTATTATTATTATTATTATTATTATTATTATTATTATTATTATTATTATTATAGCAAAGTGAATAATTTAGCATGGTAAGGTCGAGGAAAAACAGATGGCGTTCCCGCGTTGGACAGCTACCGAGAGTCTTTGGAATAGGTAGTTTGTTTCGAGGGTGTCATGGGTTGCATCCGTCAACCTTCGTCCAAGCTCCAACACAAAATTCAATCCTTCTGAGCTCCAAGCACCGCTGGACTCAAGTGCTACCGCCACAAAAGCATGTGTTCGGGTGATTGTGGCGTATTTCAATCTCTTGGCGGCGGCTGCCCGGTTTGCGGCCTCACCCGCTTCGGTTGATGTTGTTGCCAGATGTGATTTTGCGAATGTATCCGAAACTGTCACATCCCAAGTGAGGCATCTTCCGCATGACCACGGGATGAGTGTCACGCCGTCCGGTCGTTTACCATCTTCTCTGGTGAGGCCCAACGGTTCTTTCTGAGAAGGGATGTTTGCTCTTCCGAAAGATCGCCATATGATATCGTTGAGGATGTTATGCCGTTGATGTCTGCCAGCGTTTTTCTGCAGGCCAGACCGTGAAGTCCTCTGGCGTCGACTCTCTCACCACAGTGACACACATGAGGTTCGCACAGTGTCGTCCCGAGTCGCATTCCAACCGCGATCCGTATTACTTCGTCAGTTAAACGGAGTCCCAAAGCAGTAACCGGAGGCGCTAGCAACCAATCCCCCGCGTGTGGTGCCTGAGAGGCCAAGAGACGAGCCCGGTCTAGTGTGTTGTTCGCCGATTCGTGCAGAGTTGTCCATGCTTTACTTATCCAGCGGCTGTCCCATTCTCTTTGGCGATGAGCTGCTGATCCTGTTGGTGGTTCTGAACCCGTGAGTAGTGTCCATGCTTTCAGAGCTGTATCTACGAGATCGTCTGAGGTATCAGCTGATTCCGGTGGTAGCATGTTTGCCTGGAGTTCGCTAGTGCTCGCAGCAGATGCCAAGAAGGCAGAAAGTGCCAGCGTTGCAGCACAGCGAATCCCAAGGCCACCATCCTTCACCGGAAGGGATGCCTGGAGCCACTTCTCATCAGATAGCTCCACATTCAAAATACTGGACAATCCATTTCTTAACAGTGTGTCAAATCTTGTAAGACTAGGGCAGTCGACGCATAAGGCTGTGCGCATTGTGTAGAGGAGCTTTGGCACGCTCAATCCATTTCGCAACAGGATTAGAGCGTCAAGCGAGTGAAGCATGGAGAGCCTCCCAACCGCTCGTTCCAGGTCATCCGCCTTTTTACTCAACACCTTATCGACGGCTGGCCCAGGCATCAGAGGTGAACCCAACAGTGTCGCCTCTTCTAATGGCGTGTGTTTGAAGCCATAGAATGAGGGATCGTCGATTTTATTGTCGTCATTCTGGAAGATAACTTCGCATTTCGCGCGGTTTAGTTGGAGCCCAAGGTTAGCTGATTCATGAGCGATCAGCTGAACATCGTTGGCCACCACATCCGCCTTGCCTCCCAGTGTCAGATCGTCTAGGAATGCCACTCTTAACTCCGATTTCAGAGTTAACAGAATAGGTTGTAATGTGATGCAGAATTCCAATGGACCCAACGGATCGCCCTGCTGGGTTCCTTCTTCTGATCGAATAATATTAGGTCCATGTCTTAGCATCGGTTTGCAGGAATATGAAGCATGTGCGAAACGATAAAGTTCAGGAATGTCTCTTGCAACCGCTTCCAGAAGTGAGTCCCTGCGAAGAGTGTTGAAGGCATTGGCGAAATCTAGTTTGACCAGAACATTATCTGTCGGCATCGAGGTGGCCCAGCGGCGGGTTGCATGTACAGCTGCTTCGGCGCCTCCTGGTACACCAACCCCCAGTTGGATAGGGGCGAGTAGGGTAGACAGTCTGGCAACAGCGTGAGCGTTCGCGCATTTAGCAGCTAGGCGTCGCAATGTGTATCCGACAGCGATTGGCCTGATGCCTCCATCTTTCTTCTTCAAAGCTATCAGATTGGCCCCATATATGACTTCGTTGACCTCTACCGGCAAGGTCCCTTCCAACATAAGATTAACCAGCTCACTGAGGTGGCGGACGAGGTTGCAATCGACTCCAATAGAAATTAAGTCTTTGAGGTGTTGTGGAGTGATGCCGTCTGGACCAGCTGCCGAACCAGCGGGAAACGAAGAAATGGCCTCGACGATCGATCGCTCTGAAATCTGTAGCGGAGCAAACCGATCCGAAAGCTTTGGGTCACAGATAGGTTTCCTGTCCGACGGAGCTGGCGGGTGCTTCGCCTTCAGTCCAGCTAACGTCTCAGGGGTGTCGGGAGCTGGTTCGTCATCACTACAGATAAGACGGATGGCAGCTTTGTAGTTTCCATCTTCCAGTTTGCTTGCAACTGCCGATGCTAGGTGCTGTGCATAGTCACGTTTAATCGGACCTGTACGACGGACTGGCATTGGTCTACTTTCATCATCGTCTGTATGGTAGAGGCGATAAGAGCTTTATTCAAATGGATAAACAGTTACGTTCCGCCTTTAAGAAACAGTACGTTGTCATAGCAATGTTGACGTCATGGGCCATTTAAATACGATGGCGAAATTTTAAATGGCGCGATGATCGCTGATGATGATAACAATTTTTTCCAAACCACACTGTCCAGAATCCAGGTCGAGTCGGCTTCGACGGATAAAGTCTTCGAGATCACACGGTGTATATTTAGCAATATATCTATAAATCCAACGCTGACGATGACTTAAGCAGCAGAATTTATATAATTTAATAATTTAATATATAATATTATAATTTAATAATTCTCTATTATTATTATTATTATTATTATTATTATTATTACTATTACTATTATTATTATTATTATTATTATTATTATTATTATTATTATTATTATTATTACTATTACTATTGTTATTATTATTATTATTATTATTATTATTATTATTATTATTATTATTATTATTATTATTATTATTATTATTATTATTACTATTACTATTGTTATTATTATTATTATTATTATTATTATTATTATTATTATTATTATTATTATTATTATTATTATTATTATTATTATTATTATTATTATTATTATTATTATTATTATTATTATTATTATTATCATCATCATATTATCAGCATCATCATTATCATTTATATCATTATCATTGTCAATATCTTTATTATTATTATTATTATTATTATTATTATTATTATTATTATTATTATTATTATTATTATTATTATTATTATTATTATCATTATTATTATTATCATTATTATCATTATTACTATTTATCCATTGTCTTGTTATTCCATCCATTGTCTTTGGGTCCGTCCACTTCTCTGTCTTTCTCTCCCATGCACTCAAGAGCCGAACTGCAAGGAATGATCCCCTCCCATGCTTTTCCCATGGGAAAGTGTTTTACTTTAATAACAACTAGGTATAGTTCTAATGTAGTAGGTTCAGTTTGTAAAAATGCCATCAACCGGATTGGTGGGCTTATAAATCATGCACCACAGAATCAATGGGCTAACAAATCAAATTCTGGAACCCATAAAGTCATTATAATTATATATTTCCATGTGTTTGTGTGTGTGTGGTGTGTGTGTGTGTGTGTGTTTAGTGTGTGTGTGTGTGTGTGTGTGTGTGTGTGTGTGTGTGTGTGTGTGTGTGTGTGTGTGTGTATGTGTGTGTATGTGTGTGTATGTTTGTTGTGTGTGTGTCAGGAATCATCATTAATTTTTATGGGGCATACATTTAACACAGTTAGAAAGAAAAGTAAAGCTAACATATCCAATGTGGAACATGCATTCTCACTAATTTCGGTTCATATATATATATATATATATATATATATATAAAATCATAGTTGTAAAAAAACGTTTTTTTCGTTATTTTTACTGTTTGTTACTATTTGTTTAATTTTATTTTTTTTAATTTTTAGGCCCTATCTCTTACGTTGTCTCCGTCCTTTCAAGGATTCATCTAATTTGTGTCACCATTTAGTGTCATCAGTTGAGAAATAAATAGCACAGTAGGGGCCTACAGGAAATAAAATTTATTAGAGTCATTTGAATATCTAAGTTATCCAAAATGCGAAATGTTATCTTTGTACTCAGTAATCTCTGATTGACTGATAAACTGGCGGATATTACTCCATATTAAGTTCTTATATAGGTCTAAGTCAGAATTGTAAGTAGATCGACCTACAATTTTTAATTAAGTACACTCTATACGTAAAAAGTTTATTTTTTAATTGCTTATGTCAGCATGGACATATGTGGACTTATGTATACAATTTAAATTTGAAAAGATTTCAATATTTTTAATTTCTCAATTTCTTATTAAACCAAACTTATGAAATAGAAAATAATTGTTGTCGATTACTGTTACTTGGTGTTTACTAATAAAGTTATGTTATTTGCTGATTAAAGTTAAATTGTGTAAACAAGGTTTTTAATTTTAAAATGCAGTAAAAGATGTAGCAAAGTCAAATTATTTTCTTTTCCGTTTTTTTCTCGTTTTTTCCGTTTTTATTTTTTGAATAAAACGACGTTTTTTCAGTTTTTATTTTGATTTTACCGTTTTTAACAACTATGTAGAAAATTACTTCATATATATATATATATATATATATATATATATATATATATATATATATATATATATATATATATATATATATATATATATTTCCTGCAAGCTATATATTTAAATGCATATGCACATATACAAGCATATATAGATATATATATAATAGGGGCTGGGATAATATCATAAATAAAATGAGGGTGTGATTAAATTCAATGTGTAGAGCAGGTCTGTTTATTTAAATTTAAAAATGAAATTTTAATTGTACTGAATTTTCATGTCATGATTCTGGGAAGAGGGCTACATCCCAATGTTCAGTAAAATATACCCTATAGTCACATACTCCATAGTCAAGTATCATGTAGTCAAATACCATTAGTCAAATACAAAATAGTCAGACAGAATAAACAGCTTTAAAAAAAGTCTCAAATATTTGTCTAGAACAAACCGTTTTTAATCTCTGAAATGAGGGCTCATTATTCCAGGGGCTTCCAAACAACCCCAAACAACAGAGATCAACCCAAGCACAGATCATTGCTACTAAGCTGCTATTAGCAGCAGCTAATCAGGGTCAAACATCCTACATAAACAATCAGTAGTTTTTTATTATATTGATATTTTTAATATTGATCTTTCTTATATTGATCTTTCACACGAGAGGTCTTCAATCAATTACCCTTTTAGGAACTCTCTACTTTCTCACGTTTGCAACTCTCCTACTGACACTGCCATTCACTCTCACTTCAAACTTACCCATTCCAGACTGTCTGTTCGACTTCAGTGCCCACGTCTGAACTTTGCATAGGGAGAACAACAGCAAATTAGAGCTGCATTGTATTATATTGACAGTATTGTACCATGTGATAGCCATTCACAGTTGCTGGTCCCGCCATCAGGAACTCTCTACTTACGCATGTTCACAACTCTCCCACTGGGAGACTGTCTTTCTCATAAACTGCAAACTTAATTGGCTGTGGCTTTTAATGCAACTTGCCTGGCTTCAATGAGCATTTCACAAACCTGTAAGGAGGGCAGTATCTAATAACAGTTGTATTGTCCTGCATTGTATAGTTATGGTATCGAATTACAGTGGTGTGCATAGTACTGTATAGTAATGGACTAATGGTATCTAATTACAGTTGTATTGTATTGTATTGTACAGTAATAATTTCGTTTAGTAATGGTATCTAATTACAGTTGTATTGTATTGTATTGTACAGTAATAATTTCGTTTAGTAATGGTATCTAATTACAGTTGTATTGTATTGTATTGTACAGTAATAATTTCGTTTAGTAATGGTATCTAATTACAGTTGTATTGTACCGTATATTATAGTATAATAACAGTTGTGCTGTATTCTACTGTATTGTACTCTTTTATACATATGAACCAGGCACAGATTCTAACACTTGAAAACCATCCTTTTCCGCCAAAGGGGTTATAGACTGGGAACGCCCCTGAGTAGTAAACTTTAAGAGGCGCCAAATAAATGGTCTGGATGAACAATGAATCTCGAACTCCATCAAAGGCACAGTCATTGCTACTACCGCTACCAGCAGAAACCAATCAGGATACAGCGACCAATTAAATCATCATCAACGCTAGTATTTATATATGTAAGTAATTAAACGAGCGGCGAAACGCAACATTATGTATATTCGACCCATTAGTTCAGGAAAAACCAACAGCAATTAGCGGAACGGTTTCTGCCCAGCTGAACAACTGTTTCAGGCCAGCTGCCCACTAGGAAGTGAAACCTTCGAGCGAGGAACAGAGGATGAGGAAAACTTGGCAGATAAAGTAACTGACTTCAACTGAATCATTACGATTGAACGCCGACTATGTGTGTTGAAACGGGAAGGTACCATCCAACTCCGATCGACTGAGTCACACCGATACACACTGGCATGATAAGCAAACACATGGAGAAGGAGGCAGACAGACAACCAGAGAGACAAACGCACGGAGAGGTAGAGAGACACACGGAGTCAAAGAGAATGAGGCAGATAATACAACGGATAAACGGTTGGAGATAAATCTACAGAGTAGTAATTACTGAAGAGAAACAGACAGATAGAGAGATACACAGACAAATACAACCAATGAGACATACAAACAAATGAAAACTGACAGAGAGAGACACACAGAGACAGAGTCAGTGAGAGAAACAGTCATCAGTTTTTATATCTTATAATATAAGTCTTACCCAGTCTGTTTACGTGTCCTTCCTGACCCAAGAAACATTTGTCTGTTGTCTAAAGGCTCACAAATGATGCGAACGCTTTAGCGATTTACAAACATTTTAGGCCTACACTAATTCTTACGCCACGTCATGATTCCTAAGCGCGACTATTTTCAGCTCCCAATTTTATTTAAACGCCGATATATGGACATGCTTTTCCTATTAGTTTAATATACGGTCATATTATTAACCCACAATGTTAAACCAACAAGTAAAACCCACAATGGGACCATAGCCGGTCACAAGTTGCTACTAGTAACTAGTGGCATATTGTATTATTAGTTAGCCAATAGTGGATGCACTATAATAGTGCACCCACTAATAATTAATACAATACTGTTTACAGTGCATTGTTTAGTTTATTGTGCATTGCTTTGCTAACTGATGCAGTAGTCTGGTTCCTAATGATATTTAACATCACATATAGGCTGCAGTACAGAGAGTGTCTCTGAATTGCTTTGCTCCTTTTACGGTGCTATATAAATGTTCAATTACAATTACAAATACAATACAACTGTAATTTGTTAGTGCTGGCGTTACAAAGTTATTATTTAATCGTACTTACTCAATGCCACGTAAACCAAGTACCAAAATAATTCTGGAAGAGAACCGAAGGTCATAACACAGGGTGTTGATATCATTCTCAAATTCACATATAACCTATACAATACAATAATTAACAATACAACTGCATTTGATATTGCCATCCTTCCGAAGTTCAAAAGACAGAAGACTCTGAGCAGCTGTGCGTGATGAACCGTCTTGCTCACCATCCGGTCGCTATTCACATTAACCGTCTTAGTGGATGCTCGAACCCGTAGTACCATCCTGGAGGGTGCGGGTTTACAAAGGCCGAGTGCTCTATCCACTGGGCTACTGAGCAGTAGTTGGGAGCGCCTCTGAATGGGAAATCTGGTTGGGGTGCTATCAAGTGTTCAAATACAATACAATACTGAGCTCCACCTTCTTCAGGGTGGGGCTCAGCAGCCCAGTGGATAGAGCCCCTTACCTGCGTTATTTCTGTAACCGCCCATCAAGTGTAGGCAGATATTGTCCAACAGTATGTTCTTCCATAGACATAGGAGTAGCTTTTCCAATCGTTCAACGCCACTGGGTTGCATTTATCTCTGTCCGTTGGGGCAGTTTTTAAAGCACCGTCTTGTCTCTATTAGTCTGGCCCAGGTGCAAGTCTTCTAATGGCTGCCTAAGTGAAACCCCAATTACAGCTGTTGAAACACGCCAGCCAAAGGTTAATTGCATTTACCTGACCAGGTGAGAATTGCAACACGATATTAATTGCTGCGATAAGAGCAGCGATCCGCTTGAGAAGCCTTTCCACCGACCCCGATGCCCGACCGCTATCGCACACTCAGTGTCGAGCGAAATCCGTCCCTCAGCGAAAACCGTTCCACCTTCAACTTTGGCAGAACACAGCGAGACGAATTTTAAAGTACCATGTTGCCTTGATTGTAAGATGTGATAGGAAACAATATTTGAGTAAAATGTAAATGCACGTTTTTCTAAATGGACCGCAAGGCCTCGATCCTGTTAATATTTTCAATGAATTGACAAAGTGAGATCCTTCACTCCCGTTTCAATGGATACCACGCCATTAAAGGCTTCCGTGTGAGCATTGTGCTAAGTGGAAAAAATTCGAAGATAGCGTCAAGCAGTTTGTACTTAAGCTGTCAAAACTGAGAGAAACACACGACTTTGACGAAGTGGCAACAAAACGGTATCGACAGTTCTATTTTTTAAACACTTGAATCTCGAACTTGAAGCAAACCTGGCTATTCTGACGAAGTGGCAACAGTTTTTGAATAAGTGCCTTTGAATAAGTCGGTTCTCCCGACTTAGATTCTTTAGCAGCCGTAAAAATCTCGAGATTACGACTGGGTTTTTCTAAGCAAATTTACACATTCTGGAAATTTGACACCAATATCAATACTCTCGGAACAGTTTTCGCCCGCACATTATTTGTCGTCACACCGGTAACTGCGCACGCTATCCCACGAACTGTAATGGAACGCCAGGCAAGGTGCAACAGACGAGAACTGACAATTGGAAAGCAAAGGTGCTGCGGAGCTCCCCGACCGACGGGTGCTTGCCCTCGCGCAGGGTTAATTACTTATTCAGTGCAGGGGTTACCTGAGGTCGAAGGCAAAGTGGTCCGTGTGGGAAAAATTCCGTTTTTTCTTCGGCTGATTTATTATTTATTATTGGAAGTATACGCTGCACGCCAATTACCTGTGCGTTCGTTCTGCACTGGGCAGAGAAGGAAGGCCATTGGTGTGGCGGGACGCTGCAGTAGACCGACCGACCGCACAGGGGCAGATGCGATAGATACGCGTGGCTACATATATATGTATCCGTGTATGCATCTGGGTGACCAGAGGCTTTCATACTCTCTCCAGTGGTTCATGACCTGATTGTCAGGGCAGGTCAGGAGAGGTCAGGTCCGGTCACTCACAAGGGCAGAACATGGCAAGGCTTGATATCGGGTAGATCTGTATAATTGCATGTATGTATCCTTTCAGGAACCTCACAAGTGTGCTTTGCGTCTGTACTTAAAGTATGCATGCATGCATGTAAATTATTGGTATGTATTTACCTACGCACTATGTAGGTATTGTATTGCGTATTTTATAAAGATTTATAAAGCGTCTTCTCTCACAGTGCACACCAATCAGAGGCGCTCCCAGTGCGAAAGTCCCAGAGAATAAAGACAAGTTTTGAGGTATACCGAAAAGATGTATAGCAGGACCACTGGATAGTATGGTGGTGCGAAGAGCGAACTAAGGGGAGAAGTTGACGTGATACGAGTGGCTACATGAAAAGTATTATACATTATAAATATAGTGTGTATGTATGTATGTAGTATGTATGTATGTATGTATGTATGTATGTATGTATGTATGTATGTATGTATGTATGTATGTATGTATGTATGTATGTATGTATGTATGTATGTATGTATGTATGTATGTATGTATGTATGTATGTATGTATGTATGTGTGGGTGTATGTATGTATGTATGTATGTATGTATGTTATGTATATGGTTATTTATGAAGCGCCTTTCAAGAACCTGTCACATATCAAGAACTGACTTTGCATCTGAGTCGTCTTCTGAACAACGTTTCAATCATTTACCAATGCATATCACACACTGCTTCACCGACCAACGCTCCCTCTCCCTCTCTGTCTGTCTCCCTCTCCCTCTCTCCCTTCCTCCCTCTGTCTGTCCCTGTCTGTCTCTGTCTGTCTCTGTCCGTCAGTCCGTTTAATCAGTCACTCAGCTGCCGAAACGGCGAAGATCAAAATGAAAACTGTGAATTTCTTTCGCTCACAACTGACACGGTCCCCGCTCCAATACATCTCTTCTCACTTCGCCCGCTGCCACGACGACAGACGGATTCTTTAAAAGGCTCCATATAAATCTTTGATTACATCATAATCTCAACATTTCTGAAGCGCTATAGTTAAGAGCATGGGGCACTAGCTTATTCACGAGTGTTGCGTCTCATTAGAGAGGTTGTCCAGAGATACATATGAAGATTCAAGTCCAGTTCCCAGGACAGAGGATGATGGACAGAGGATCCTGGAATTCGATGCAGGATTTACCGTTTACTTCCCAGTTTTTGCCGCTACCAAACTGGTTATAGAGGCACGCATGCGCAAACAACCTGCCCGGTATCCATGTATGTATGTATGTATGCATATAGGCCTAGTACGAGTCGAACGCGCAACCGCATGATTCGTAAACAAGAATGCTATCGATAGACCACCATGCCGCACAACCATTACATTACAACGACTGCAATGCCGTTATTACAATTACATTTCACAGAAGCAATGCCGTCCATCGGCGATGGCAAGCGAGACTCCACCGACCGACCGACCGGTATACCACGGACAACAACAGCCATATAGAGGGACATTTGTATTTCGACATGAACACGAACCTCGATGGTCTTAATGAAAAGCATCGGAGGCTGCAGGTGAGCCGTGGGACGATGGGACCTTCGCGTATTATTACATCTCAATGCAATTAGACCAGGACTTTCGCCAACCGACAATTCCGTCAACATGACCGCATCAATAATTCATGCACGCACGGATGAACCTGGAAACGGGGAATGGATATGAGGTGGAAATCCTGCAGCAGAAAAAGCCAACCGGCGATATATCCACATGGAATCCACGCACAGCCACCGTAGCCACGCTGTATACTACTAAATGATCCGATGTAATAAAATACTTGTTGAAACTCTTTATTTGCAAAAAGTACCTCATGTCACCAAACGCATACGGTACATCAAGAACGGTAACATGGAATTTTCGTCTGTCTGTCTGTCTTTCTGTCAGACAGTCAGCCAGTCTGCCAGCCAGCCAGCCAGTCAGTCAGTCAGCCAGTCATTCATTCAGTCTGCCTTTATCTCCATGTGTCTGTTTGTCCGGCTGTGAAATTTTTTTTAGGTAAATCTATTTCAAAATCAGTCGGTCGGTCGGTTAGTCCGTCCGTCTGTCATGTCTATCTCTGTGTTTGTGTGTGTGTGTTGGTTTGTCTGTCTCAGTGTCTCTGTATCTCTCTGTCTAGCTGTTTGTACGTATGTCTGCTTTGTAGTCAGTCAGTCAGTCAAACAATATATATCTATCTGTCTATCTGTCATTCATGCCTGATGTGTCTGTCTGTCTTATTGTGTCAATGTCATGCATAAACACACACACACATATACTCACATACACACACACATACACACATACATGTATATACACATGAATGCATATACATATATATATATCTATACACACATACATTTATATATACATGCATATGCAATATATACACAGATACACAGATACATTCGTGCACATGTAATGTGTTTGCACATCAAGCGATCTGTCAGCGCGATATCATTGTGTCTCTCTCTACGTTAAGCCTCGGCATGCCTTGCGCAAGGTGTGAACGAGCCTCTACAAAGAGTCTACATACTACAACACAACACACATCCGATGGAAGTCGGCCAAACAGATGGATCCTCGGCCGAGGAATTCGAAGCAGAATCCCGTGGGATTGGATTCCAGCGCCGCTGAAGCTTGGGACTAATAACATGAAACTCCAAAGTTCCAAATCCGGCAACAACTGGGCCACAGCCGCCCTCAGCTCACATGGTCCGTGAAAAATGACCAAATCCGACCAAGGAAAACGACGCATACTTCGCCCATATATAAGAAAACGTTTCGCCCTTGTTGAATTGATGTTTCCCTTCACTGCATCGGCCACGAGATCAATCAACGCCTCTGAGGACTATTACGGATGACTGATTACCATACCTCGCCCTAAACGAACATGCACCGCTGAAATAAGGAACAAATACATCTGTGTGTATATATAATAATATGTGTCAAAATATGTCCTTAAATCTTTGCAATGGCTTCCTGTAGAGCAAAGCATTTGTTTTAATTTTGGGGCTCACCCTTTTAAAGAATTGAACTTTGGCCAACCCTAACACTGAAAATCGATCATTATCCCTCATTATAAGCTAAGCCATCTGTTTGTCTTTCTCTGGTTACATACCTAAGACTAGAACTGCAGTAGTTCGGCAAAGATTTTGGAAGTCTTCTCCCTATCTGTTCGTTCAGCTCAGGTGCTTGTGTCATTTTGTTCTCAGCTTAAGTTTTGCCTTTTCCAAAATGCCTTATCCACCATAGGCTGCCTCTCTGACATCGTGGACTGTTCATCTCGTTTTGGTGGACCATCGGTTGATGCCTTGTGCTGTAGACGCCGGTGTCCCGTGATATTCTATCCCCCCATAACCATATCCCCCCGGATAAACCGGTGTAGAGTATGCGGGGGGGGATAAACCATTCTATCGCCCATCGTCATACCCATCACGATGGGCAAGGCGAAAATCACCAAAAACGAAGTAAATTAATTTCAGGTCGAAGTACAAACCAATAAGAAACTTAAAAATTTTTATATGCACAATAAATCCAAACAGTACGACTGAATACACTTAGAAACCGCCAATAAAGCAAACTAAACTGAATACTTCATTTCGCTAAGGGAATACTCATTTAGGGAGGGATACTCAATTTCGTGATAGCGGCACTATAGAAATTACTAATTTACTACTGCTACTACTACCACTACTACTACTACTACTACTACTATAACTACTACTATACTACTAATAATAATACTATACTACTACTAATAATAATAATAATAATAATAATAATAATCATAATAATAATAATAATATTAATTAAAACACATACATGCACATACATGCACAGAAATGGCCAGACAGACAGAAAACTGTCTCTAATTCAATATTAACATAGGACTGACTCTATGCAGCATGCATTTTAGAACTTCCTTGTTTAGTTTAATTTGATGATATCCATGTATGAACAGCGCTATTATGATGTCAATAAAAATGCTATCCATGTATGAAGAGCTATTACGATGTTAATAAATATGCTATACTAAGTGTCTTGATACACATATGCAAACATACATACATACACTCACACATACATACACATACACTCACACATACATACATATATAAACATGCATACATACGTACAAAGCCGTACATGCAAACAAACACCAAACACATGCTGATTGGTTAAAGCACTCGTCCTGTAACACTGAGAGTAAGGGTTCAAGTCTCACACGAGGCAGTTACTTGCATGGACCTTGAACTACCAGGGTCTTTCACTCACAATTCCTCAGTGCCATTGATGTTCTGTCGTATGGTTGTGTGCACTCTGAACTTTGGAAGGAGGGCAATATAAAATACAGTTGTAATGTATTGTACTGTATATACAAACTCATACATAAACACATACACAGATACACGCATAGAATAGATGCCCAAATCATATCTGCATACATGGATCAGCGGGGGTCCACTTATTACTAAGCAATCCGCTGAATTCCTAATTCTCGATATATCCCCAAAAATCCCAGTCCGTTCCAGGTATTCAGGGAATCGTTTCCGCCTGGCATCAGCAGCATCCAAGGTTACCCTCACTGATAATCAAGGTGCCTTACCTTCCCGCCGCATACTCCGCCTCGCCGCATAACAAGATTAAACGTATGTTTTGTTGTGTCTCAACCGTTGATACGGCACACCTCAACTGAAGTATATCCCCGCAACCCACGGCTCGTAACTGGCGCAAAAATTCCTCCTAATTGACTGTACATTCTGCAGATAAACGCGCTGCCCCGCGGCGCGATGAATTAAAAGTCTCCACGTCAAAATAAAGGCAGAATTTATGCCGCGAGGCTGGCTGCGGTACGGCCAAGTAACATTCACCTAGTAAACAGTACACCTTTCTGTTTACAATTGGAGCTGCTTATCTCTCCCGACTAATCTGCACCTGACTCGAAGAGGACAGCCTCAGACCTCTCGCTCCCTGTATATATGCATGCTGCATGGTTTCCTGCTTACTCACTAATGTCCCTGTCGGTCGTACTGACTTCCCTCGTAAACTGCCGCACTGATATATCGCATGTGCTACATTGAAGTCATTACTATTATTGTTATTTATTATTATTACCATGATTATTACTACTACTAAGTACTACTACTATAAGTAATGCTATAAGTACTACTAATATTGCAGATTATTATACTATAAGTACTACTAAAATTACTTAAGTGATAAGTGTAATCCAAAATTACTATGGATTACACATTATTGTGGATTACACCTAACGTTTTCAATGACACCACCCATCATTAAGCAATGAACCCATAAAGAAAAATGTTGCATGTAATGTTTATATTTTAATAAAATTATTATAATTATTATATATTTCAATTATTATTACTATTATTATTATTATTATTATTACTATTATTATTACTACCAGCATCATCATCATCATTTATAATTATTATCATCATCATCATCATCATCAATACGAGAAAAATTAGTTCCACTAAAATGTTGCAGCCTTTGACATGGTCCAAAAGACATTAAAAGTTTACTCAACCTTTACCTGTTTAAAATAAAACTTAAAAACTGCTTCATATGTAGACATAAGAGTTTGTCTCTAACTCAAAGGACATGGGTCACTGTTTCGTCCTAACTCTGCACTATAACAGTACCTGCAAATTGTATTTTGTGTTGCACTGTTCTTATTAGTCACGTATAAAATAAATGCATTGTTATTACTGCCAACTATTATCTGGAAGGAGGGAAATCGAGATCGAGTCCTAGTGGATCCCTTTGACCTTTCTTGGTTGACCTTTGACGTTTGCATCAATCAATGTCAATTGATTGGTGTTGTCGTGTTCAGTCAATAAATGGCAAATTTCATTCAGTCAACAGCAGTTTCATTGTTTAACGACATCTTATGGCCGCCAGAGTCTTTCAGTCGCCCTCCTCCTTTGTCCACGCTATGGACTGGCAATTCAATTCAATGTATTGACGGGAACAGGAAAGAGTGTATACAACGTTGTAACCAGATGCTCCAAGGCATGCATCAACCATCTGGATTAAGGCAGAGCAATTCCAATCCAATCTGATAACTTCTATAGCGCCTTTTTAATCGTGATGCAGATGACATCAATCGATGGTCAGTGCTTCAAGTGGAGCCTTAACATTCAAATGGCAATCTGTTGCAGCAGCAGCAGCATCAGCATCCCAGGGGAAATCCGATAGATCAAGAAAATCTCAGCTGTATACAGCAAAACAATGAAGACGCATCTTCTACAGCAATTCCACGGACTGTCCGACAGTCGACAACACTACACGTGATATAATGCTAGTAAATTGCTAAGTATATATACCGAAGAGTTAAGTAATATATCCAACAGTAAAGTATATACATCAAAGTGTTAAGTACATATATCAAAGAATTAAGTATAATATTATAACATTTTATTGCAGAGATAAGTATATATATGTCGAAGAGTTAATTACATGTATCCAAGACTTGAATATATATATTCGTCGCCATCTGTAATGTGTTTAATTTGGTGACCCTATTCAAGCGGAACTCTGTTCCTTCTGGGTCTACCGGTTGTTTCTCAATACCCATGTCAATGTTTCATGTCTGTATTTTTTCTTTTGCTGATTTGTTGGGATTCAATAAACGAAGAATGAATGAATGAATGAATATATATATATATATATATATATATATATATATATATTCAACTCTTGTTGAATAGTTAAGTATATATATCCACGAGTAAAATGTGTTTATATCCAATTGTTAAGTATATACATCGAAGAGTTAAGTAAATCAATCTAATAGTCAAGTATATATCCAATTGTTAAGTGTAGATATCTAAGAGTTAAGTAAATCTATCCAACAGTGAAGTTACATATCCAAGAGTTAAGTATATATCAATGAGTTTTCAAGTTACCTGTAGCCACCACACCAGCCCCATCTGTTAGCACTCTGTAATAGGCAAAACATCTTCTTACTCAAACCTCACCCCTGCTGATTCGTACCAGCCCCTGTCAGTGGTATGTGCTCGCGGCGTTAACCACACAAGGTATACAACCCGCTGCAGGAGAAGGTATAAATTGTGTCTAATCTTCGAGGTAAATTGTGCAAATATTTTTCTGTGATAAGCAATCTATTAAAGGCTGGAATGTTTACCAGAAGCGCTAATTGGAACCGTCTCTGCATCTCCGATAATCAATAACCGGAGTTGGGATCCGATGCCAGGGCTCCACCATCAATCCCCTTCCCTTCCCTCGGTCGTTCATCAGATAAACTCTCCGCCTGTTCCTGTCTGGCGTGCTTTGCCCAACCCAGACATCGATTGACATCGTGACAGTCAACAAACGCTCCAGCCTCTTAACCAATATATTCACCACAAACCACACAAGGTATAGAGTCCCCGAGCGGTAGGATTTGGTAGCGGCGTATAAGCAAGAAAGTAGACGGTAAGACCCGCAATGCGATGGCTACTAAGACAAGAGAGGCATACCATATGGTGGATAAACCATTTTTAAAAAGGTATGTCTTAAGTGATGGCCATGGTAGCTGAATGGAGAGAGGGATCGGCCTGTAATGAGTAGATTACGTGTTCTAGCCTTCACTGAGGCGGTAACAGTGTAAGGACTTTCAGTGAGTCTTTCAAACACACTTGTTCAGCGCCATCGATGTTCTGTCGTATGGTCGTGTGTGCACTTCTGAACTTTGGAAGGAGGATTATTATCAAATACAGTACTGTTGTATCGCATTTTATTCTATAAGCAGTAAATGACATGACACTACAAATGCCACGAACAGATACAGGGAGAGAGTTCTAAAATCTTGGTACAACAACTGAAAAAGATCAACAATCAACCGTGTATTACAGGCTGTCTGTTCTGTTAGTAGTTAACTAGTTAAGATTGTTTCAATTGCATAACATGTAAATGTACAGCGCAGTGCGTTTGTCAGGCGCTAAATTAAAGAAAAGATATTATTATTATTTATTTAACAGGAACAGTCGTAGTATTCAGCATTCAGCATGAGCAAAGCAAGTCAATCAAATGTCTCAGCCATAAGGACTGCTTTTAAGTCTTGTGGTTGATTAGAATTCAGTGATTGTGTCTGTGGATTATGGTTGAGGAGTGTGAAATGTGGTGTTTCTTGAGCTACCGACCATCAATTAATGCTTTGGGTTCCTTCATTAACGACGTCTACAGAGTGGGGGGTAAAGGGTTAACCAAATTTTTTTAAATGGGTAGTGGTTATGCCCAATGTGGATGTTCGCATTTAAACCTGGTACATACAACCGTTTCTGCTTTGGACCTAATTATAGTCGATTTGCAGGATGTGTCAGCATTAAAAGTGCCCAACCCCATCGCAAGATCAACAGGATTGCGTAATCTAGGCCTAGAACCCTTTGAAGTACAGACACATGTTCGTGCATGGGGGGAAGGAACTGAAACAAATGCGGAAATGTTGTAGAGAGAGGCCGAAAGTTAGATAATATCCCTTTGATGTACTATCTGCTAAATTGCAGAAATGGGGCAGAGAGAGAGGCCGAAAGTTAGCTAATATTCTGTGAATGTCCAATCTGCAAAACTGCGGAAATGGGACAGAGAGAGAGAGAGAGGCCGAAAGTTAGATAATATTCCGTGGATGATCTATCTGCAAAAATGCGGAAATGGGGCAGACAGAGGCCGAAAGTTATACAATATTCCGCGGATGTTCTATCTGCAAAAATGCGGAAATGGGGCGGAGAGAGAGTGGCCGAAAGTTATAGGCCTAGTAATATTCCGTTGATGTCCTACATGACCCGTAAGTTTCCCGATTGTATTAGGTTAGACCAGATTATAAAATTTCCGACGCATTTGAACTATGAACACTGGGATGGAAAGGCATTATCAGTTAACCACAGCGGGTTACAGGCGAACTATAAGTGACGAGTATACAGGCAGAGAGACAAGCCAAGATCCTTCCACTTAGTGGAGGAATCTTGGAAAGAAGCGACCAACGCCACAGACAGCATCCATTATATTCAGGATGTTAACGGATAGCTGATGTTACCAAAGCAGAATGACGACATACGGAGGGGGATCGGCTGTCGGTAGAAATACATCCACAAAGCAAATAAACACAAGGTTCAATAAGAGCTTTGTCTTCAATAAACAGCCGAAGACAATGGCCGCCATTCAGACGACCAATAAAGATGCGTCCGACGCAGGCTTCAAAATTCTCCTGTTGTTGGCTCTCGTAAAAGCTTCGCCTTCAATTAAAGCGCACATTAAAATATGACGCGTAGGTATCCGAACGAGCCCCGCAGCAATGACCCTAAGCCTCCCTAAGGTCAACCGTTGCAGGAGACACAAATCCTGCAGTGTCTCCATGCCAAATCGGTTCCGGGCGAAAATATTGGGTCAGAAATATTGTGATTGGTTCACGCGATCAGGACGCGGAAATTCGTTTAAAAAACACATAAGACTGTTCCATCAATAATACAAACAATATACAATACAACTGTATTTGATATTACACTCCTTCCAAAGTTCAAAAGTGCACACACGACTATACCACAGAACATGCATGGAATGCCGCCCATGGATGTCGCTGATCAATTGTGCGTGAAGTACTTGCTCACGGTCCTTACCCAGTGACCGCCTCATTGATGGCTCGAACCCGTACTCTTCGCGCTACAGGCCGAGCGTTCTATCCATTGGGCAACCGTGCCCACAACATCGTCTGCTACACCTTCGTCAAAGTCACGTTTTGTCTGATATAATCATAGTTGTAAAAACGTTTTTCGTTTTTTATTATTTTCCCAAAAACGTCGTTTTTTTTCGTTTTTTATTTCTCGTCTCTTTTTTCCGTTTTTATTTTTGTTTGTAACTTTATTTATTTATTAACTCTCTGTTACTATTTGTTTAATTTTATTTTTGTCTGATATCCCTTACGTTGTCTCCTTCCTTTCAAGGATTCGTCTTATTTACTTCACTATTTAGTGTCATCAGTTGAGAAATAAACAGCACTGTACAGGAAATAAAATTTATAAAAGTTATTTGAATTTCTAAGTTATCCAAAATGTTGTCTTTTTACTCAGTAATCTCTGATTGACTGATACACTGACGGATATTACTCCATATCAAGTTCTTAAATAAGTCAGAATTGTTAGTACACCTACAATTTGTAATTAAGTATACGCTCTATACTTACAAAGTTTAGTTTTTAATTGCTTATATCAGCTTGGATTTATGTGGACTTATGTATACAATTTAAATTTGAAAAGATTTCAATATTTTTAATTTCTCAATTTCTTTTAAACCAAACTTATGAAAAAGAAAATAATTGTTGTACATTACTGTTACTTGATGTTTACTAATAAAGTTATGTTAGGCCCTATATGCTGATTAAAATTAAATTGTGTAAACATGCAAGGTTTCTAATTTTAAAATGCAGTAAAAGATGTAGAAAAGTCAAATTATTTTCTTGTCCGTTTTTTTCGTTTTTTTCCGTTTTTTATTTTTTTCAATAAAACGACGTTTTTCCGTTTTTATTTTGATTTGACCGTTTTTAACAACTATGGATATAATTACCACTGCGCAAGTAGCACAAACCGCTTCGGTTTCAACTTTTACACTCACTGAAGTATTGTTTTCTGCGAGTCTTCTATCAAGCCAACGGGATACTTTGTATACTTTAAAGTTCGTCCCATTGTGTTGTGCCAAAAATGGGCGGAGTCTAAACAGTCTTTTAGCCCGGAACGGATTTCGCATTTGTGGGCGAACGAGAGCAGAAAGGACCTGGGTCAGGCTGGGTGTATACGTCTACATCTGGATGTCATTCGAACGACGTTCTGTGTCGGATCCTTGTTGAGGTTGTCTCCGTTTTCCAGGAGGAAACAAAAGCGACGTTCATATCGACCGGATTCATTTCATCCGATCCAAGACTCCGATTGCCTTGTCTACAGTTGCCAGCGGCGGAATTAGCCGGAGATACACGAAGAAACACCAACCCGAACAGACAGGTTCAGTGTGTATACGTGGGCTCATCGGATGGCCCATGTTGCGCCAATCGTATACGCAGCTGAAATGTGACCAGATAAGGGTCGTATGTGGACTGAATGAACATGGCTGCCAGTGAAGTTTAGGGTGGGTGTACGTCGAATATAATTTATATAAATAAAGAATATTAATAAAGAATATACTTACTTACTTACTTTTAATATGCCCCAAAAAAGGTTTCGTGTTTTTCTCATCATGACCCGTAGTTCCCTTTTATTACTTTTCTCCAATTCCAAATCCTCAATCCACCCTGGATACGTGTCACTGCCTGACAATATTAAATATTGCTCAGATAATGTAAATGTAAACGTTTTTCTATAGGGATCGCACGGCCTCGACCCTGCTCAGTTTGTCAATGAATTGATTGGGTGAGATCCTTCACCACCTCTGCATGTTTGAATGGGTGCCACGCCATTTACGGTCCCCGTGTACGAACCGCGCTAACCCGAGATGTCGGTTTACCGAGCTATGACCATTGTCTAGTAGCCAACAAGTGCACAACAGCATTGTAGTGTTTGTTTGCCTAGATACGTTCAACTACCGACAGATGTCCCACTGCCTACCTGTGTCCTATCGTCTGGATATGTCCAGTTGCCTAAATTAAATAAAAAATAATATTAGTACGCCTAAAGAGGTTTCAAACTACATGTAGTTTTGTGAAGAGAAAGATACTTACTGATATTCAGTTGTGTAGGCCGAAACCTGTAAATTACGTGTTGTCTCTCAGCAGTACACCTCTGTAATAATAAATTATTATTGCACCATGTAATATATGCACCCATACTTACTTACTTACTTACCTACCATTTATTTCCATGTATTAGTTTTAAGTAATTAATAGAAAGATGAATTACAAAATTACCAAAAACTTGAACTGTTCTTTGCCTTTAAACCCGTAAAAAGGTAGATACTATAGTTTGCATATACCAATGTTCTTTGCCTTTATACCCATAAAAAGATAGGAAAATTAAATAAATAATTAAAGAAATTGTCTTTAGCTATGAATCAAAGTGTAGATATTTCTGAAATGCAAATAAACACTGCACCACCGATGCTAGTTTACACACCCCACGCTGGTTCATAAGGGTAGAAAGAGTAGCCCCTCCCTTGGTAATGCATGGGGTATTTTACCAAACAGACTACACCTCAATCTAAGAACCATCCGCCATGCAGCCTAAGGTGACACATACAACCCTCTTAAGGACTTTCTCAGATGTCCCGCTAGGAATGGCTTGAATCTGTTCTAACCAAGTGGCTTGTTAAACGGAGTCAGAGGTCAGCGCGCAGCCGCATACCTGCTTGCCCCTCGGATGATAGTGGGGGTCCCTGTGTGTGTAGGCTGGGTGGCTTAATCGCCAAAAATACTGCGTCAACACCTAACGGGGCTGTCGGAATTCACCGATCAATTCTCATGCCTGGGGACATAAATGAATCGAAAGACGACGAAGGCATTCCTCCCCTATGATAAACCACAGATGTATTCAACATTAGACATACCGTTTACACGTCTGTACGTATACACAACATATACACACGCGTATATATACATATATATATAATATAAAATCTTTCTATTGACTTGCTACAGGATATGTATATGTGTGTGCATGTATAAATCTACCTGGAATATAACTAACATATTTCAATGCACCAATTAAGTTCTTTAACAGCATAATTATGAAAAGATAATTGTAAAGTCCTGCAACTACTATATACACACACACATAAATATAAGGCTATAAGCATATATATACATATATATATAAACTGTAAAACAAAGAACAGTTACTGTAGATGATTTAAGAACAGTAGATATTTAAAATCTGTCCCTATTCTTCGGTCCCATCACTATTCATCAAGGTCATCTGGTCTGACTGGTCATACCTAACACTATATAACTGTTCTTGGTGAAGGTGCTTTTTCAGTTGCCCATCTCAGATACCGATAATAATGACGATGATAATAATGACGATGAAGCAGATAATATTAATAGTAGTAGTAGAAGCAGTACCGTATTAGTAGCAGTATTAGCAGCCACAGCGGTATATGATTACCCTTAGTTTACACGGCACTTTACTTGATTAAGGAAGTAAGCTTGGAATGAAAGAGGTAGTGACAATATCGAGCCGGAAGAACGCCGATTAAAGCTGTCTTTTAAATGGGGTTTTCAATAGGAATAAGGGCGTGTGATTGTACAGTGCCTAGATCGCATGAAAACGTATACGGGTCTTCAGAGACAGAGAGAGGTAAGCTTACATCTGAAAATCTCATCTGGTCTGACTGGTCATAGGCGAACTTTGAAGACGATGATGATTATGATGATGATGATGATGATGATGATGATGATGATGATGATGATGATGATGATGATGATGATGATAATGATGATGATGATAATAATAATAATAAAAAAGAAAGAACCAGAAATACTCCGCCCTCCTTGACACTCACGTTTTCATTCCGATTGCAATGGAAATGCTAGGTCCAATCAACAACAAAGGCCTTGATTTTATCTCAGACCTGGGACGCCATCTGACACAAGCAACCAGCGAACCCAGAGAGTCCAGCTTCTTATTCCAGCGTATCTCCATTACAATACAACGCTTCAACGCTGTTGCTTTTAGTGGTTCCTTCATTAAACCCTTAATTGACATGGAGGAGGGGTAGCCGTTCCAGAATACAACACTTTTATAATTTCTAAGACCCTGGGGAATGAAGTACCTCAGGGCAAAAAATAATAATAATAAATAATAATAATAATAATAATAATAATAATAATAATAATAATAATAATAATAATAATAATAATAATAATAATAATAATAACCATAACAGCTTCTAGCGTAATCTTTTCCCGAAGATTAAACTTTTATACTTACCTTGGGTACCGTAATGACAAATAATAACAAGAATAAAAAGAATAATATATTTCATGATAACCTTAGAACTTCTAAAGCACCAAAGTAGTAACGCTGAAGGCATCGGTCGGTCGATGGTTGCTACCAAGCCAAATGAAGTTCAAGGGTCAAAAGCCAAGAAAGGAATCCCAGAGGGTGAAGAAACAGCCTACGGATGAAACCTGCCTTGGAAAAGATGGGTGCAGATCTGAAGGTCGACAAAGACGCCGCATATAGACTCGCCGGAAGAGAGTTTTCTAACAGAAAAACGAGGACGAGATAAGCAGGAGGAGAATCCGATCAGTGATCAAAAAGTGAGGTCACGTTAGGTATGCTGCACAGAAAGTGAAGGATAAGGTGTGACATCGTAGATTTTCTTATCTTTTTCATCCCAGAATTGGCAAAAGCAAAAATTGGGAAAGTTCTAAATTGAACCAAAGTTCCATAATGGATTGGTTCAGTTAAGAACTTTTCACAATTTTTTCTTGCTCTTTAATATTGATATTTCCCTGCCAGGGTAGAAATTTGTTTCAAGAATTATTAATAATTATTTATATCTTTTCATGCTTGATTTCTAGAGTATTAACACACACTGTTAAATAGTGTTAATACAACAAAGAGCATTGAACCATTTTGCACACATGCATAGGATTACAGCTCAGAGCACCACTCAGTGTCCAGCATTTGCAGCCCAAACAAACATATACAAATAAAAGCTACTTTCCTACTTACCTATTTATCCACCAACCTACCTATCTACCTTCATACCTATATAAATCTCCAGAATGAATGAATGAATGAATGAATGAATGAATGAATGAATGAATACCTCCTTGCCTACCTTATAATTATGTATCTGCCTGCCTACCTACTTAAACACCAACCTATACATGGTTACCTAATGACCTACCTAGCTATGTGTGTCAACCCACCTCATTATACAAGCTAACTTACCTATCTAATTACCTACCAACATACCTATCTGCTTACCTACCTAACAAACTACCTACCTACCTATATATCTATGTACCCTCATACATAACTAGGCTATTTACCTATCTACCTATAGATGCCTAAATTCCTGCTTGCCTGCCTGCCGACCTACCTACAAACTGACTGACTACCTGATTGGACTGAATGACTTACTTATTTATTTAGTACCTGATTGACTGATCGACTTACTTATTACATGAATCACTGACTGACAACCTGAATTAACGACTGACTGACTATCTGATTGACTGACTTATCTACTACCTGCTTGACAGTCTGACTGACTGACTTACTTATCATTTCCAACTCGTCGCATAACAAGGAACTAAGCACCTAGCGAACGTGCCTCCTCTTTTCCTCCATATATGGGTTGATTGATCAGGGAAGCTGGGTCAGAGATAAGAGCCAGGCATAACAATCAGCGCACTTCATAATCCCCAATTACGAAATTATTTTAAGGCTCCGGCTGCCACATCCGGCTGAGTCAGATGATACAGCGTCAGTCCCTCTGCCTCAGCCGCCGCCACCGCTCAACCTAACTACGACGACTTGGAACAGGTGGCAAAACCACGATGCAGGATGCAAAAAGACGGCAGACGGCTAGAAGTGTCGTCGTGACGTCAGAACCTTGCGTCATCCGATATTGGGTGTCGCTTTGTTAACGAATAACAATATGTCAGTTTAAGCGGCTCGACACGATCCGTTACAAATTAACCAGCCCATTGTGGCACCTCCTTACATGCTCTCATTCATCTGTATATATATCTGTCTGTTTCTCTGCCTGTCTGTTTGTCTGTCTATTAGTCTGTCTATCAGTTTGTCTCTCTGTAAAAGCTGTCTATCTGTCTGTTTATCTGTCTCTCTATCTGTCAAACTGTCTCTGCCAGGCTGTCTATCTATACCTGTCCGTCTCTCTATTTGTCTGTCTATCTTTCTGTCTGTCAGAAAGATAGGCTGTTTGCCTGCCTGTTTGTCCGTCTGTCTTTGACTGTCTATCCATCCATCCATTTAGCTAAGTACCTATGTACGTATAATTAATGTATAAGTACTTATTATGTAGCTCTGCCTCTAGACACTTAATATAGCACCTTTTTGTGCCCCATGAAAGTGCTACCTACATGTACCTACCAATCTACCTTCTTACCTACCTGCACACTTATGTAGGCTACGTATGTCTGTACCTTGGTATGTATGTATACCAACCTTTCTATATAACAACAGCTATATGTATCCACCCATCTTATTTCCTCCTAGTACTGTCTACTTTAAGCAAATTTAAATCAAATTAGAGAACAACATTAAAAGTTATAGGTGAAAATTTACTATAACTCAAGTAATAAAACAGTATGGAACAAATTTAAGTACATAAATCCAGAAATTAAATTTAAATTAAATACAGATTTTACAATCCAATAAATTTATTACAGGGAATATATGCAAATTTAAAAAAAACTAGAGCCGAACATACAGTCCACAATACTGAATAAATTTTTAAGTGAAACTAAATAAATTTCGAATAATATCAGAGTGTCCATAACAGAGAAGCCCTGGAGGCCAGAACCTGTGTTGAGCTAAAGGAAAACCGTTCCTCTCATGAGTTAGTGAAACAGAAAGAGCGGCCAATCTCAATGTGATACTTCACAGTAGAAGCCAAATTAGCCGCCATTTGTAAACACACTATACCTATAATTATTCGGAAATTGGTTTGTCTATTCCGGTTTCAGTCATCTGATGGCTGAGTTACTGAGATTTCAATTAGCTTCCGTTTATACCACTGCATGGTTAATGTTAACACTAGAGATTTCAAATGTATACCCTCGAAAGGTGGGTAAGCCATCGTATGGGGCTAACTTCTGTTAAACCCTACAGGCTAATGTGAATACATGTACTTGAGATTTCAACTACCCTAGAAATGTGGGTATACTCCCATAGTCTGTAGTTAGTTTCTGTTAAATTACCCTCGATATGTGAGTATTCCATAGAATGGGGTTAGTTCCGGTTAAGACCATAGACTGGAATAAACTATCTCTATGAATATCTGATACTATTACCAGATACATATACTACCTTTGAGAATATCTGCTACTATTACCAGATGGTGTACTACCTTTGAGAAATGCTTGAGAGTCAGATATGTGGTCTGGGATATTATAGACACTGTTGATTATCATGTGTATCCGTAAAAGTGAAACGACCATAAAACGATAATAACTTATGACGGATTCTTTGATGTCCATTTAAGCAGACTGGCCCCTGGGCTAAGACTGTGGTCACTGTCACCCTGCCTGTCATAAAAGTCACGGAAAGGAGTTATAGGTATAGGACCTGGTAGGTGTCTGGAATGGCACATCCGGTGATAAAACCGTGCCCTGCTGCAGACAACAAGAAAAAGCTTGGCTGAGTAGTACCAACACTGGTGAAAGGATGTGAAAATTTTACAAGCAAGCCTTCTCAATAGTTCAATATTGAAAAATTTGAAGAAAAAATGATTATTTTCATTATTTATTTTGATTATTGAAAACAAAGTGGGTACATGTAAAACAAGTAAAGTAAACAAAGAAAAAAATGACAACAAGGACTTCAAAAACGAAGAAATAAGGCAGTCCATGGATATCAGATCAATGTTAGCTCAGTGGGATTTCTCGTCTGTTGGACCTTACTCCAGGAACAATCTTTAGCTACACATACTGTTTTTACTTCACTTCAACATCCATTTTCTGTTCACTTTGTTTAGATAAGTTAGTTAGCCATGTAATCAGAACTTGGGGAGTTGTTTGAAAGGCTGAGGATAAGTATTTTGTTACATTACATACATTATAAGAGCATTTATTATACCAGATACAGTTGCTCAGTGAAGGCTCCCATGATTTGGTCTCACCGCAAGAGTGCGAGTTGACTGAATCCCAATCATAGAAGATTCAAAAGAAACATAAGCAAAGGAAGGCACACCTTTGGACGTGTGTATCCTTCTGCATGTATGTGTGTGCATGTATGTACGTATCTTTAATAGAGAGCATTCTGAGAACCTCTCAAAAGCCTTACAAGTACATTGGTTGTGCCATGCACCAGGATCAAATGTTCTCTGATGAGTAGACAATGTAGGCTACATGAAAACAAAGTAAAACTTGGACTAACAGCAAGTCAAGTGTTCCTTACTAGCATTGACAACAGACCACAAAGAATGAAGATCATTCATTCGAACCCATCTCAGCCACATGTTGGCACCAGGAATTGATGAATACGATGATGATGATAATGATAATGGTGGTGTTGGTGGTTAAAATGATGATGATGATGATGATGATGATGATGATGATGATGATGATGATGACGACGATTGATGATGATGATGATGATGACGACGACGACGACGATTGATGATGATGATGATGGTGGTGGTGGTGATGATGATGACGACGACGACGATTGATGATGATGATGATGGTGGTGGTGGTGATGATGATGACGACGACGACGATTGATGATGATGATGATGACGACGACGACGACGATTGATGATGATGATGATGACGACGACGACGACGATTGATGATTGGTGGTGGTGGTGATGATGATGACAATGATGATGATGATGTTGATGAGTAATGGTAATGGTAATTGCAAATTTCTATAGCGCCACTTGAAGTGAGACTCATCAGAGGCGCTCCCGACCTAACACAATGAAACCAAGATCGAACAAAATGGCCTCCAATACTTGCAGAAAAGAGGCAAAAAGAGAGGCTGAGGAGTCCATGTTGAGTGGCCATCATCAGAGGCTTATTGTGGTCGATCTGTCGATCGGAAGAGTGGATGTGGATCATTGCGATTGATCGAGAGACACAAAGACACTGGGAACGGCGACACATTGTCTTCAGATGCCACAGGAACCGAGCATTGCAATTAGACAGCGTCTGGCAACTGGTCAGGTTTATACCCACTGGGCAGTAACACGGAATTAACGGTGTGCCGCTGTGAGTTACTTAAAGAAACCTATACGAGTGCTCTAACCCAGTGCTTCCCAAACTTTTCAGTGTCACGGACTGGCAGAATTAACTTTGAGGGTCACAAACCGGCAGGAATTTTCCCACTGCAGGAGGACCAGTGCTGCAATATATTAATTATTTCTGTTTTTCTATCACCTAAAATAACTCGATTGAAACTGATTTAAATGCAATTAGCCAATTCTATGACAGCGTTTGGTTTTTTAGTACTTAACAAAATTATAATACCCACTGATTCAGTAACAACTGACCAGTTTCTGAACTCACTTAACGGTGTGCCTCTGTGACCGTTACCCAACGGACCACTATGGGAAGCACTGCTCTAACACATTACATACGCTATCATAGATGGCATGGACTGTGCTTTCTGAATGATTGATCAATATGACTGGCCTGGCTACAATTAACTGCTCTTGGTGCCCCTAATTCAGTAGGGTCAGTCCCAAGCCTGGATACACGAGGTGGGCGCTGATAAATCACATTTGTTATGACAGTATCCTTAAAGAGAAAGTAACCAGTATGTTGGACCTAGATTTTGGAACTCTCTCTCTCTCTCTCTCTCTCTCTCTCTCTCTCTCTCTCTCTCTCTCTCTCTCTCTCTCTCTCTCTTTGTCTCTCTCTCTCTCTCTCTCTCTCTCTCTCTCTCTCTCTCTCTCTTTCTCTCTCTCTCTTGCTTATCCACCGTAGGCTGTCTCTCTCTCTTTGATTTCTGAATCTTGGTTTTGTGCACCATCGGTTGTGCATCGTTGTAATAAAAGCACTCGGTTGTGCCCCCCCCCCACAGCGATAGCAGTATTACTTCATTGCAAAGGTACCAATTGTTTTCTAACCAGAAATACAACTTCAACTGAACACATGAGCAATATTCACAACAGAACTTTACAATTAGTCAAATAGAAAAAAATGTTTGTTTCTTCTACTTTGAGATATTGTTTTTGGAAGAGTGTGGTCAAATAGCACAGTCGAAATTAGCAATTCCTAAGGTAAATGAAGGACGCATGTAGAAATGTCTCCGTTGAAACTTATCAGAAGCATAGGGTTAAATTCAAGGTAGTATGCTGGCTTAGATATCACTATAGAAACCTAACAGAGTTACTTGTGGGACACGTTTGCCTATTGGTTAGAATGCTTGCCTTGTAACGCAGAGAGTAAAGGTTCGAGCCTCCTCTGAGATGGTAACTGTGCATACAGACCTTGAGCAGTCAGTCCTTCACTCACAATTCCTCAGCACCATCATTGCCGATCAATTGATGCTTGGTCACCAGATAGTCCATTGTAATAATAATAATAATAAATAATAATATTAATAATAATAAATAATAATAATAATAATAATAATAAATAATAAATAATAAAAAATAATAATAATAATAATAATAATAATAATAATAATAATAATAATAATAATAATAATAATAATAATAATAATAATAATAATAATAATAATATAATCACCGAGAACGCATGCTTTTGTGGCGGTTGCATTAGAGTCCAGCGGTTCTTGGAGGACTGGATTTTGTCCTTGTTCGAGACAAGCTACCTGTTTCAAAGACTCTCGGTAGCTCTCCAACGCGGAAACGCCATCTGCTTTTCTTCGACATTACCATGCTAGATTGTTCATAATAATAATAATAATAATAATAATAACCTGAATAATAATAATAATAATAATAATAATAATAATAATAAATAAATAAATAATTATAATAATAATAATAACAAATAATAATAATAAATAACAATTACAAAGATAACAAGCTTGCTTATATGTTCCTGAAATTTCTCAAAAGGTAGAAGTTAAATAAAGGTGGGTCATTGTTTAGATGCCACCCATAGAACCTCCTAGGAGGCATGATCCTGGGGTCAACAGAGGTCGAAGGGAATTAAGGTCTGCCGTGGTGAGCAGACAAAAGTGTCTGTTAAGCCTTAGGCCACAATCGCTGTGCTTTATCCACAACACTCTATCCCCAGGAGCTATATAATATATGATGGCCACATAAGGTGAGTTCTCACGGGGATATGTCCTGGAGCATTTTCATACAAAGCACCTCCTAAGATGTGTACCTGCCAGTTCTCACTACCATAATGCAATGTGATAAAATGTGATGAAATGTGATGAAATGTGAGCAATGGCAATGTGACTTTATGTGATTCAATGTCCATAATTACAACCACACTATAGAAGTTGCCATTAGACTCTGAGTAGATATCTTGAAAGCGTACAATTGATTGATTGATTGATTGATTGATTGATGATTGATTGATGATTGATTGATTGATTGATTGATTGATTGATTGATGTGATTGATTGATGATTGATTGATTGATTGATTGATTGATTGATTAACAATGCAATGCATTGCTGTGTACCGAAATTATAATTACTCCTTATTAGAACTTGTACAGCGTAGGTAAACAGTTGAATGCAGAAGGCATCTATCGATGGCACATCAAAATCAGTTGAACATCCAGAAGATCAGTCTTTCAGACAGAGAGAGATAATAATAGCTCATAGAGTGGATAAACAATTTCAAAAAGATAATTCTTAATAAGTCTTAAGTAAACTTATTAAAATGACACAAGTGACTGAGCAGAACGAACAGACACAGAGTGTCACACACACACACACACACAGACACACAAACACACAGACAGGTAGACAGACAGAGACAGAGAGACATAGAGAGAGACAAAGAGAGAAACTCAGAGACACAGACAGGGACACAGAGATACCGAGAGAGATAGCAGAATCTAGGTCCAGCAACCAACAAAACCAGTGCACTTATACGGTAATACATTTCTAAACCCATAGCAACATAACATGATGCAACATAGTCTTACTGTACACTGTATAATAGTATAATGGCATCATAATTGAAATTATCCTTATAGTATCATCATTATCAATTGAGAAAGAAGCCATTTGACAGCCAGTCCAGTGAATTAGTCATTCAAAGACCCAGAACAAGTGTTGAAATTAATATTCATTAAGCGTTAATTACACATTTCCGGTCTACTGTTGACACGAAATCAGGCTCAAGCAAAACAGTTTTCAAGTGCTAACAGAGAGAGAGGAAGAGAAACCACAGGACTCACGATTTCGTCGGTACTGAGGAAGCTATGCTAGAAATGACAGTTACCATTTCAACCCAAAAGGCAACGGTTCAAATTCCCATCAGGACAGACAATACTCTAAAGGTTGCTGTTCCATTACCATCCACAGCAAAGTACTTGGTTAGACACTGACAGTGCATATTTTCATCGATCCAGATTCTATTTAGGCAAGAATTCGTTCATCAATCCAGCTTCTATTTAAGTAACACTTATTTTTCATCGGTAGAACTTCTATTTAATTAAGAATTTTCAATAATCCAGCTTCTATTTAGGCAAGATTCTTTTCATCAATCCCACTTCTATTTAAGCAAAACTTTTCATCAATCTGATGTCTATTTAGCTAGAATTCTTTTCGTCGATACAACTTGTATTTTACCAATGCTGAAATCCCTGCAATGGCGAATAATTTACGACGCTAAACTAAGAATAATTTTAAAGAAACTAATGGCGCCAGGTAACTTATATTGTACTGTATTTATTAATTTATATAGCGCCGCTCACAGTAGTGGTCATTCAGTAGCGCTCCCAGTGTGAGAACCCCCAAACTAGAAAAAAGTTTTGAGGAGGGAGAAGGATGTAGGAAGAAACCCAGAAAGAATGGTAACACTTAGAGAGGAGGGAAGGACATTCGGTAAACGTGTAGATTAGCATCGTAAATTATTCGCCATTGCATGGGTTTCAGCGTTGGTCGAATACAAGTGGGATTGACTAAAACAATTCTTCCTAAATAGAAGTCGGATGGATTAGACTAACTTTTGGTTAAATAGAAGTGGGCCTGATGAAAAGAATCTTGCTTAAATAGAAGCTGGAATGATGAAACGAATTCTTCCCTAAATCGAAGCTGAACCGATGAAAAGGATTCTGGCCAAAGTAGAAGTTGGACTGATGAAAAACAACAGTGCTACAACGGGCGAATAATTTACTACGCTAAACTACACGTTTAGCCTACCATAATTCATTTGCTATGAGAAATATTGAATATTTAAGATAATTTTTCAATCGATTTCCTTCTGTTTAACCAATTATAACTATACTAATACATTAATTGGGCAATTGCACGTTATTTGAAATAATTTACGACGCTAGGCTATTTGTTTCACTTAAAGCCAGAAAATAATTTACGACGCTAAACTACACGTTTACCAAAACTTATTCCATACCGTACCCTCTTCTTCCCGTGGCTCAGGCCAACAACAAATATTCAAACGCCGATCATGATAGAAATAATTCTTCAACATTTTGGTTAATTAAAAAATTTATTGGAATTATTAAGAAGACGAATTCTAAAGCGTCTGACTAAAGATTCACTTGAGGAGATCCTAAAATACAGGCACATCTTACCGACATCTACCCGTTGAAAGAATATAAAATAATCTTAAAATTATCCCGAAAAGTGATTTAAAACGTGGGGCACAATCATTAGGCCCTGGTTGTGGCGAAATAACATTTAATATCCTCTAAAATGACATTTTAACAATTCTTTAAACAGGTTATAAGTTTGTAGTGCGCTCACATGCTTTTGAAATTGACAATCAATAAACAAGTAGGCCTACAAATTGGCCTAATTAGGCCTATTGTCGAATCTACAGATTCGTCGAGGTTTAACCTCGTCGTTAAAAAAGAAAGCAACAAAATATAGCTAATTATCAGTATTAATTAGGTTAAATAACTTAAATTAGACCTAATTATCAGTATTTCACCAGCAACAGCGGACATAAGCTTTTCCAACAAACATGTCCAATATTGCGTTTAGCCTAGTCTTTGAAGTTATAGCCTAGGCCTAAAAGTAGGCCTACCAAACTGCGTGCAACTCAATTCCTGAAAAGCCCATAGGCTATAGCCTAGGCCTAATACATATCTGTAAATTTATAGAAAGTTACTCAAAATGCCGCTATACAAATGTTTTTTTATACAAATGTTTTTTCGCAATTAGACTAGAATATTAAGGCCTAATATTCTCAATAATCCCCCAATGATTTTTCGTTAGGATGACCACGAGTTGAACCACCGTCATACATAGGCCTACATTAATTAACTTCACAAACAAGTCGCGACTGGTTTGTTCAAAAGACAGTGGCTGGTTTGAATGAGATGTGTGCACAGCGTCAATCCACCGGGGTACAGCTAATCCATGTAGGCCTACCCCCACATGGTGTAAGGGGAAGATGGATGCAAGTTTACAGCCCCTCCACTGCCTCCAGGAACGTTTGCGCCAAAGTAGAAATCAGTTAACAGACAAAATAATTTTATCTAACGTTGAAATAATTTATACGGTGAAAATGAAGTTGAATTTAAAGTTAGAATTGCGTTCTTTCTTGAATTTGAATGTTAAGTCGAAATTGTGGTAGGGCCTACGCTAATTGTTAACTTCACGTTCATGTTAAGAAGTTCACTTTTAGTCAGAGATGAAATTGGTTTAGCGTTGCTTGTAAAATGTTGAAATTGGATTTGGTGATTTTCAGCTGTTTTTCAATGTTTATGGTTGATTTGGTATTTTGAGTTGCTCAAGTGTTTGGGGTTAGGCCTAATGCCCATATTTGAATATGTGTTTAGCGTTGAAGTCGCGTTCACAGATGAATTCGTGTTTCGAGTTGAATTTGTGTTTATAAGTAGCCTAGGCCTAGTGTGTTTGTAGTTTGAAACTCTTGGCAGTTGAAAGTAGTGTAGAGTTTAGATGTTTAGATGAATTCGTGCTTCTGTAGTCCTACAGTACGGTGACGTAGGCTAAATCTCTGACGTTTCCATGCGCCAAACAAAAAACCGCGTCAGGAAGAACACTAGCAATATGAAACCAATGTGTCCAGTTGTTTTGTCGGTTTGTTCTGTTTTGTTAAGACGAGGAATTTCCAATCTTACCGTTCTGTCGTCTCGGATTGTTCTGCTTTCGTCGACTCCACCCTCGTTCAACGGACATCTTCCGCAATCACATCTGCCTCCTCTTCGTCCACTGTCAACTGTCGATAACGCCTGCTGCTGAAACCGCGGCCTCGTCGTCTAGGCCTCTCTTCGACTATGCAACATCCGCAGCCCGCATACAGCGACCCGCCGCCGCCGGTCTATAAACCTTATATAGGAGGTATCGGTCTGTATAGTCGAGTATCCGAAACGCCTGATTGGCTGGTGTACGGGTGTAATCGTCACCAATTCGGTTGGCGTAAGATCCGGCAACGTTGTATCGAGTCGATGTGGCTGAAACGTTCATGTGCGCCATTGTCACATGGTTAGGACTTACTTGCAGTGGATGATTCTGTACGTAGGGCCTAAAGCCTAAAGGGTATTGAAAGGCCAGCGTCCAAACGGATTGTCTGGCCCACTCTTCGCCCCACCCCACCCCTTAATTAAATCCCGGTCCAGAAACACCAATCGAATGCCTCTGAGTAGTTTTCTTGGAGAGGCGTTATATAAATGCTCTGATTCCTCTGAATGAATTAATTAATGCATTGTTGTCAGTATTTTTTGTTAGTATAATAGTAGTTGGGTAGCGCTGAGATATATTGGGTATTTGCGTCGCATTTCATACTCTTCATTACTTTACCATCGCTAGCTGTGTTTATTTGGCGCCAGTGTTGAATACGAGTCTTTTTACTCCACTTGGGACTCTTCTAGTTCTCTGTGCAACCTTACTAAGTACTAACAGATGATATTTCTGTTCTTGATGACATTTAACATCATTTTAGACCAGCGCAGAAAACGTTTCTTATTTCAGTGGAGCTAGCCTATATATGGGTATTTCCGTCAATTTTTTGGATTTCGTGTCCCTCGAGCAATTAAGACAATATTTATAAAGGTACGGAGGCACATAATGTATCAAAATGTTCGTAGTGACCTGCAGAACAAAATCTGCTATCTTTGATGGATTGGATTGTTAATTTTTAATTTTATTTAACGCTCCAAACACGTCAAATCTCATTACAGTCCCGCGTCCCGATCCGTATTTTTCGATTTTGGATGTGCACAGAAATTGTAATCTCTTGAGCAGCTACACCAATGATGCAATTTATTAAAGCTACGAGTGTCCTCTTTCATCTGTTTACGGTTCGTCTAATTCGGAGGCTTATTTTAAGCATAACACGTCAAACAATCAAGTCCCTCAGGTTGCACCTCATTACGGTCACGCCTTAATCCGCGTGTGAATCTCGATCAACTTTTGGACGCACCCTAACGGAAACGACTGGCAAGACTTCCGGTAAGAACAGTACTATAAACAAGAATGAAACAATAATTTGCTTAAACATGTGACTTAATGAAAGAAATCATGAAAATGTTCCTGAATATGATTTAAAAACTACCAATCGGACTTTTCAGGTCTCATTACTGTCCTCATCTGTTACTTCTAAAGTTTAACTAACACGATATATTGCGCTGTAACTTTCGAATGAGGCGTTTGGTCCAAGTAAGAAAAACTGTTTGTGCTTCGTTAGCCCTCATAATAGTTAGTGCATATCAATGTTTAGTGCAGTTCTCTCATTACAGTCACGCCTCATTACAGTCACATTTAAAATTTCAAGCTCGTGACTGTAATGATAGACATGTGACAGTAATGATAAATGTGCATGAATGCAGCATAAAAAGCAGTAAAATTATTAGTTTTATTGCCGAATATAATAACCTCATCGCGTAAGTTTTGGGTTAGTTTTATGAGGTTAGGTTTTGGGTTAGTGTTAGGGGTTAGGGTCAGTTTTGGGTTAGGGTTTCAAGGGTAAAGTCGTAGTTTACGTTGCTAAATTATTCTAATGTCTTCAATGCCGTACTTGACGTTGGTAAGTAAGCAGTCTACCTGTGCATGTTAACTATCATCAATCCAGCTTCCATTTCATCAAGAAATTTTTTCATCAATCCAACTTCCATTTAATTGGAAAAAATTACTTTTATCAATCCAACTTCTATTTGACGAAAGAAATATTTGTCATCAATGGAACTTTTATTTAAGCAAAGGTATATTCTCATGGATCCATGTTCTAATTAAGGAAACAATTATTTTCATCAATCCAGCTTCCATTGAATCGAAAACTTAATTTCATCCATCCAGCTTCTATTTACGGTAAACATTATTTCGATCAATCCATTGAACTTCAATTTTGAACACATGAATGTTTTCATCAATTTCACTTACATTTAGGGAAAAAATTTCTTTCATCAATCCAGCTTCCATTTCAAAGGGACAATATCAAATAATTTAGCAACGTAAACTACGACTTTACCGGTTTCAAGTCGACTTGGGCAAATGTGAGTGAATTTCTCGCCCAAATAAAATTATGTGATAACCAACTGACAGCGGTGAGCTTGCCATAAAGATATCCGAGTATAATGCGCTTTTGACTATGCCATCCAGCGTCATAGTAGTTAGTTAGTTGAAAGTAGTTAGTGTTATTTGAACACATTTATAATAAAACATTTGTAGATGTTGGGTACAGAATCGGACGATCACTGTGGACGCAAGGAGTGGCTGGAGGTACTTCGGGAAAAACTGAAAACTGCCAGAGAGACAGTTTATACAGAGCATCTACGTAAAATCGCCATCAAGAAATTTGAAAGAAAAGAAAAGAAAAAAACCTCTGCAAAATTATGCGGCACTTGGGCCATTAGTAATAGCAGAGCACTTTCAGAAGTTGGGAAGACTCTAGCGGTGAGGTGTAAGAAGAAATCTACATCAAGTGCTGTTTGATGCATCTTGCTCAGATACCAACTGACAAACCTGCTAGCCATGAATCCCAGTCTGTACTTCTTGAGATACGATCCACTAATCACCTTCGCATGCACCTGTCTGGCATATCAGATGGTTCTTGATGCTTGACTTTGTATTATTATTTCTCATTCATGTCGCAATGAATTCTCATTCATGTCACATTCGGTATTATTCTGTTTCTAAACATTGATCTGTTTCTAAATTTAGTTTCTTATTTTACAGATGACCAGAACTTATGTTTCAGAGTACGTTATAGATAAAACATCTGTAATTTTGTGATTGCTAATAATTTTGACATTAATATTCCTTTATGGTCGATGGTTTCAGTCTTATTTCTCATTCATGTCACACTGCATTCTCATTCAAGTCACAATGAATTCTCATTCATGTCACATTCAGTATTAATCTGTTTCTAAATTTAATGTCTTATTTTTTACATGACCTGAACTGATGTTTCAGAGTACGTTATAGATAAAACATCTATAGTTTTGTGATTGCTGATAATTTTGACACTAATATTGCTTTATTGTCAATGGTTTCAGTCTTATTTCTCATTCATGTCATACTGCATTCTCATTCAAGTCACAATGAATTCTCATTCATGTCACATTCAGTATTGGTCTGTTTCTAAATGTAGTGTCTTATTTTACAGATGACCAGAACTTATGTTTCAGAGTACATTATAGATAAAACATCTATAATTTTGTGATTGCTGATAATTTTGACATTAATATTGCTTTATGGTCGAGGGTTTCAGTCTTATTTCTCATTCATGTCACACTGCATTCTCATTTAAGTCACATTAAATACTAGACCATGTCTCATTTATGTCACATTTATTATCATTACAGTCACACCGTCTCATTGCTGTCACATAATTCTCATTACTGTCACAATCATTAAAAAAATAAATTGTAAACTAATAAACATGAAAATTAAGTAAACTAGTGGCTACAATAACGGTAAAGTTACAGGTTAACAATTTGGAATCCAAAAGTACACAACCATTTTGTCTCACCTACCGTCACTGGAGATAATAGACGGCTAAAATAGCTAAATATGCACATATTATGACTTAAAATAGGTTAAATACGTTATTTAACTGTAAACTTACAGACTACTCAGTAAGAAAAATATCATATGGTCAGAATTCAACTATTGTGTGATGTAATATTTAGTTTCTGATTATAAAGCCATAGGATATCAGCTGCCGAAACAGGTGTGACAGTAATGATAAAATTTTGATATATGTTGTATAAATCACACTGTAAAAAAGTTTTCACAAGGTGGCGTGCAGGGAAACTCATAAATTTATATTCTAAATGCATCGTAGATCAATAAAATATTTGGTTTTATGCACTTCAATACATTTCATTTTTGCACATTTGCTACATCCAAAATCCAAAAAATTGACGGAAATACCCATATAGGCCTATAAATTTCCAATTGCAACGACGTCATATATATATATCGCAAGTTCGCAGATTATTCGGCCTATACAGAATGAGCAATATTATCACTAATAGGTTTCGTAATTATTTTTATCACAGGAACCACGAAGTGCAGCCAACTTTCATTTTCTGCATGCAAAGTTAACGGCTTCAAATTTCATGTTTCCTTTTGGTTGTATAGGCCTATCTATTGTTTTGATCCGCAAACCCGCTTCTTGCGACGGGCAAATGAATCGAGTTAATTTGTTAGATCTGTTTAGATTTGCAACAGTAGGACCTAGGCCTAGTACACAAGTTTGAATGGTCTGTAATATCTGTAACCTCTGTTTCGGTAATTTAATAAACTGCACAATCAATCAAATTGACTTATGCGTGTTACGTGCACTTGTTGACCACCATGAACCATTTTAAAATATTAGGCCTAGGCCTAGCGCTAACTTAGGAAAAAGGTTGACGTCAACGTTGCCTTACATAATTATGTGACATACCTACATGTATGTAAGGTGATCTGACGACTGGGAAGATGATCAAGAGTTTAACTAGGCCTATATCTTATGAGCCCTACAAAAGCCGTTGACATCGACAGAAATTATTTTGAACAGTTCTCAACGTTAGCGTATCACAAAGTATTATTATTATAGTTATTATAATATATTTAAAGTCATTGAGTCAATGATAATAGGAATTTTCTTCAACATTGGTTCTATCTCTACAGATATGCTTGAAGTCTTGCACTGGCTTCCTATCATTGCCCGCATGGGCCGCATCCACTACAAGATCCTTTCTCTGTCTCCAAAGCGCAGCTGGGAAATGCCCCTAAAATACCTTTCAGACTCAATGCTAAAGCCGTAAAACGCATCCTCACCTCGACCATTGCGCTCTGCTGATCGTCTTGATCTTTTTGTTCCCAGGACTATAGGTATAGTATCATAGTAGGGTGGAGTGAAAAAACGAAAGTTAGAAATACGAAAAGTAATAGCAACCAACAGTTGTCTAATCATAGTAGGCCTATGGGGTCAAAAACTGTCAAATTAAAAAAATAATGTCTTCTGCCCCGACCACATGGCCAAAGTGAACAAGACACCGAGACATCAAAACCTGTCTTGAGACGTCTCGTGACCGAGACAGTGTCTCGAGACAATCCAAGTCTGGTGACTCCTATATAGTAAAAGAATATTAGGCCAACAATTGCAGGCCTACCACAGTACAGAAAAGATACGGAATTTGTTTTCCAATGTCAACAGTTTTTAAATAAATGTAGACATTCACAAGTCGCACATAAAAGAAGGCCCAACGAGTGCATACTGCAGTAGTGTATACAGTGTACACAATAAATAACGTCATTTCATAATGAGTCACATATAGTTTTATTTTATTTTAGTTGTTAGTGATTGCACTGACTTGGGTCACTAGTGCCTCTGAATAGCTGAGTGACGCTTTAAAATGCTCGCTTACTTTTACAATTACGAATTACAAATTTTACAATTGCTAATTTGATTGGTGAGGTAGACTTCAACGGCCCTTGCAGGCTGTTTTTCGTTGCCGCCATCAGATGTCGCTAAACATTGGATGGAAGCCTGACGTGTGGCCTCAAACAAAACCTGTTCGAGGACCGCAGACGACCGATCCGAAATCTTGAATCAGAAGGACGACCTGACGATTATTCAGTGAATCCTGGTTTAAGGTGTAGGCCTAGCCTACTTATTCGAGGAAAACCTGCACCTAACTACCGCGAAGTAGGAACTATAATAGAGCTCGCTCCATATTTCTCCTATAATAGACATCGGCTAGTTGCTGAATGAGCTGACGTGTAAAAGTTAAGGCGTTCTGATACATACCACAATAGTAACCACATGATGGCGGGAATTTTCATAGTTTTGAGAACTATTGGTAATTGGTTACTATTTACTAATAAAGCTTTTGGTAATTAGCTTTAACAACAGAAATGCTGCTGGTTTTTACATACTAATTTCGGGCCTACTGTTGCAAGGCCTATCTAGAGGGATTGTTCTTACTAGCGTGTTGGCAGCCCTGTGTGAGGTAAGTCGTAGGCGCTAAAGCAATTGTCAACATGCCTGCATACATACTTGGTTGCACATGTGTGTGTGTGTGTGTGTGTGTGTGTGTGTGTGTGTGTGTGTGTGTGTGTGTGTTTGCGTGTGTTTGCGTGTGTTTGCGTGGGTTTGCGTGGGTTTGTGTGTTTTTGTATAAAGTTATGGGTAAATGTATCGCCCGATTCTGCCTTCCGCAACAGAATCTATGTAGGAAGTTCGCTGCATGGGATAAAGTAGGTGAATTTACACAGGCTTCCTCTTAGACTGTCTTTGGCCTCATCCGTGTAGATATATAGGCTACATACACGCTTACATATTGCATGCATTTATACACGTATACAAGCACATACGAGCACATGAATGCACATACATGTATACATACATGCACACATACATATAAACATACCTTCACAAAAATTAATACATGCATACATACATTTACATACAAATACACACAAGCATAATCTGCATACATGATTGGTTTTGATGAGCCATCGGTTGATGTCTTGTGCATTAGATAAAGGCGCTATAGAAGTTACTAATTAGCATGTATAATTATATATTATATATATATATTATAATAATATATTATATATTATTATGTTATATTAAAAAAATTGTGATCTGACAGAAGCAGAGAGACAGACAGACAGACAGACAGACAGATGGTCAGACAGACTGAGAACTTGTCCCTTGTTCAAGGTTGCAAAATCAATTGGTATTTAAGAATATTTTAAAATGGACCCAAAAGAGAAAAAACTTTTTTCCGACTTCCCAGCCAATCCCAGGCCTTAGTAAAAACTGTTATTACTCCGATATATTTATATAGATCGCGTTTAAGGATTATTATGACATGGTTAAAGATGTCTTGGGGGTCGTCCATTAATTATGTCAACAAAATAGGGGAGGGGGTTTGGAAAAGGTTGACAAGGGGGGAAGGGGGTTCGGTAAAAGTTGACGTCAAGAATTTTTTCCCAATGAATCAACACATAGGCTACCATTCAAAATGGTAGCGAAAACATTAAGTAATGCTAAAATGTATAAAGTGCTTAATGTTTCATACTAGGCCTACTAAAAAGCTGGTAATAAACTAAACTCATATATTTTGAAATTCGAGATTGCATTTTTTAGTGTAAAACAATTTGAACAAATGATTCTACATGTATTGAACCATTGTGTTTCTTTTTTTAGAGGGAGTCTGGGATTGTTGACATAATTTTTAGGGGGTCCGTCAATGTTTGACAGTTGTTGACAAAGGGGGGATGGGGTCAAAAACTGCCTAAAATTTGTTGACATAATTAATGGACGACCCCTTGGTTGCTTTGCCAATTTGTTGGAATTTCTTTAATGAAAAAATTAGTTCATAAAAATAGAACAGAAATATCCGTGTGTCGGCGGCTTAATGTTGGTTTCTCACTGCGTCATTCTTTAGACGGTAATCACCGCCGAAGGCTTTCAGTTGCTAACCACCTTCGCTAAGCCACCTTCGCTAGAGGGACACAATGAACTTAACAGAACTCACGCCTCTTCGCGACGAGGCGACACAATGCACGAGTGTATGGTTTCGCTTTACACTCCTTTGTTTTGAATTTCTAGGCCTATGTTTTTCAGTAGCCTACCAATCTATATTTCTCTAAAATTCGTACTTTCCAATATTTTTACATTTATTGGATCGTCGTCTCAGTGCTTTACATCCTTCGTTAGTATATGCATTCCTCGACAATTTGAAAGACGTGTTATGAAAAAATGAATTGTCGTTTTGTAAATAGTTTCATGTAACTTACACTGAAAATATGGTTAACTCATCGATTCGCTACATGGCAGCATTATTCTCAAAACTCGAATACAATTTTCGGGAATCATGCATTATTGAATTATTCGCCAGTTGTTGCATTATTATTTATCATCAATCCAATTTCTACTCTGGCGAGAATTCTTTTCATCGATCCTGCTTCTATTTAAGCAAGATTCTTTTCATCAATCCAAGTTCTATTTTAGTCACATTTATTTTCATCAATCCGAATTTTATTTAGCAAGAATTCGTCAATCCAACGTGTAATCGACCAACGTCGAAACTCATGCAATGGTTAATAATTAAGTAGGTTTACGCTAAAATGCAGGTTTACCCATTTTAACCGTCTTAGGACGGGCAAACATCTAGTTGCACTGTCACTTGCACATATAGTTGTATAAACTGGACTACTATTCGAGATTCAAGAAATACGACACGAAAACAGGAACATAGGTCTAAATCGGTTAGCTTATAGGCCTATTAATAATAATAACATAGAAACGACAGGCTTGAAACACAAAGAAAAGAAACTGCAGGACAGTAGCTATTGAACAAATAAAAAATCAGGCATTGTTATTTAATACAAGAATAAAACTTGAAGTGCAATAAATTAGTCAATTCATTGCAATTAATTTGAACTCAAATATTGAAGCGTTTACATTTCAATTGATTACTTACTTATAAATAGGCCTAATAATTATTGTAAAGAATACTTGTAATGCTTAATTACTTGTAATAACCATGAATGAGAATAGGCCTAGTAGCAAAATGAAATGTCCACTAAAGTACTAAGAAACATCTTTGTTAACATTTTTGCCTAGCCTTCAATCATCTAAGTTTTTGTTTAAATTTTTTATTTACAAATGTCACACGTATAGTCACTATCATCACTAATCCAATCCAGCACGTCTATTGTTGGCCCACTTTAAACATTTGATGCACATTAACAATCTCTCGCCACTTTTGGAATTGCAAAAAGAAATCACTACAAAAAAGCAAGGAGTATTATAATCGTCAGCTTGTTTATTTCTGCTGACCCCAATGTTTGGTTTTCGCTATTAGAACTACAGTCTTAGTACTTAACAGTCTTGGTTTTGGTCTTTTTTTATTTCCTAATTTCTTTGTTATGCGTGGTTTATCCGTGACATTATTCCGTTTCTTGTGTGCTATTTGTTTTCTTTTTGTATTTGTTGTCTCTGTTTCTTTCTCTGTTATTGTTTCGGTATCTTTTATTACGTTCTGGTTCCCTTGTGTGACTAGTTTTCTGTTTAATACTGTCATTTCTTGATGTTTATTTTATTGTGGAGTGTCTGCGTTCCTGGTGCATTTTCTGCTTTCTACTGCTTAGCCTTTTTAGGCCTAGGCCAATCTTAAGCCTAAAACAAAAGTTCAGATATAATTATGCTGTTTAGCACAGTATTATGCTAGTAGTTAGTACTGCAGAGTCTAGTATATACATATTATAGTATTACATAGCTAGCATTACATAGCTGGTATTGCATAGCTAGTATTATATAGCTAGTATTACATTGCCTGTAGGCCTAGTATTACATTGCTATTACTATTACATCAGTATTACATAGCTATCTAATGCTAGTAGTATTAAATAGCTAGCTAGTAGGCCTGTTACATAATCGAGTACCAATGATAATCTTGTAATATGGACCTACAGATGTGTAGCCTAATACGGTCTGTATTACACACTCATAAAGTAGTCCGTGTTACAAATTGCATGGTTGTTTGGCCAAACACTTACTATCCCCAGATTTTGTGCTATTGAGCGATCGGGGTTTTTTCAATTAAAATATGCACTAAATCTAATACTCAAAAACGTTACATAATTATTACGTCGATGCCCAAGGCAATTTTTGGGACAGTTTTCAAAAGTACACCTTCTAATATCAACATCTATGCAAAACTTTTAATAACTGTTTAATAGTTGTTGCGTCCTGGACTATTGCAGAAAACTGAAAAGAACTTAAACAAGGTTAGGTCAATCTCAAAACATAGGCCTATCTGAATGATGCAGCTAATGACCTAAAGTCTATATATACCAATCATGGTCCGTATTACACGGACTCCATATTAAAAGCCCTTCCCCTAATAGACCTAAAACATGACTGAATGATGCAACTAATGACCTAAAGTCTAGATACCAACAATGGTCCGTACTACAGGGGCTCCATAATACTCCATATTAAAAGCGCTTCCCCTACTAACGTGGTAGTAGTTGATGTTCGTTTAGCCTAAGCATACGTGAGTTTGTGCTGCCCTCTGGCGAATTATCAAGACAACAGTGAGTGTTGAGTGGACACTTTGAAGCCGGTTTCACGCCATCTGTCGAATAGAACGAGTATCCACAAGCATGTGTGCTTCAGGCTGTCTAACCGACAAATAATGCTTGCTATTATAAGCGTAGGCTACACTCATTTTGTATTTTTTATAAGAGCTCGATGATTCGCAGTTTAGTTATTCATTTTAAAAATGTATTCCTTTTAGAGCTTATTTAGTTTAAACTAAATATTAAAAACAAATATGGGAAGATCTTGATGCAATGTTAACTACGCGATTCACCCTCAAGGCTTGAGACTATGTAGACTATTCATAGATTGTATTGTACACTACAGAGAGTACACTTCAAAACTCACTTATCATGCATAAATTGTTATATGCAATTACTGCCTTAATTAACTACCACAGAAGCAAATAATGTAACACTAAACGTTACTTTCGTGTAAGCCGACGACAGGCAGTGTTTAATCTAGACACACCTGACAAGGGAAAGTTTTCCCAGGATTTAGTTTTCTACCAGAGAAATAAAACAATATAATACATGTAGGCTAATAGTTTTGACTTGTCAAACTGTTTTGTTCCTTGAACATTTAGTAAAATTACATCGTTAGGGCCTACTAGGCCTACAAGCCCTACATGCTTCCCGATTCGGTAGTTGAATCCTTCTTGGTTCTCCTGCTGCTCCGATCATTCGATGCAATGTCAAGATACACTCGGTACGAGTATTATCTTGATTCTTGACATGCACCGGGCAGCAGCAGAATTGAGTAGCTGAACTTCATGAATTAAGAGCCCTCTGATGCAGCAACCTCACGTGGTTGGTCATCAACAGAATAAGCAATGCTGAAAGCTCAGTCGAACCCAGCCAGTTATAGAAAGACTTTAAAAAAACTTAGACATTGACTGCGTGCCAACAATCCATCTAGTGTGGTTAAAAAGGTAAAGGCAAACTCCACAAACTGTTACAAACCCCAAAATAATGTTCAGCCATCATACGAAGAGTGTCGTAATCTTGCTACTTTAATGTATGCTATATCCATCTACTAGTGTCTTAAAAATTAGTAATTTCTTTGTTATTCTTTTAAGAGTGGAGAAATTCTCAGCAATTAGGCCTATCTATCTCCAGTGGAGGAGCCAGGATTTTCAGGTTTGGGAGCTCCAAGCCTTCCATTTTAGGGGACTAAGCCCCCATTTCCCAATCTGGCGCCGCCACTGTGTATCTCTGAAGAACTGTAAAACCTCAGCGATGTCATTTCAAGAGATTAAGCATAATTAGCAATTTCATTTTCATTATTTTCAGAGTGGACAAGGCCTCGACAATTTCACATATTATTATTATTATTATTATTATTATTATTATTATTATTATTATTATTATTATTATTATTATTATTATTATTATTATTATTATTATTATATTTATTGAAGTCTTAAACGGCTATCAGCACTGAAATAATAGGGAATTTTTGTAAGATGACAGCTTAATATGCTACCAATACAATACAGTGTGGAAATTCAAAAAATTTCTAAACTTGGGGCGGGGTCCAACCCGCTGCCCAATCCCCTCCGCTGCTGGGTACTGCGCGCCTCAACGATCGTCCTTCGGCTGCTCGTTTGTCTCCTCCACATTCCTTGACCCCCTTAGAAGGGGAGGACTAGATGAAACACTATAGGTTGGCCTATTTCAGGTTCGTGATGATAAGAAACATTCAAATCTTTGCCCTCTGATTAGAAAGCATTCAACGGCATAAATGGACCGTTAAATGCAAATTATTATCTGCTGCACATCTGTCGAACATTGCTTCTATTATGATGCATGTATTATGCCCTGCGGTCTGATAATGGGCAACATGAGAAGGTCTATAGAACAGTAAATCAGGAACACAAAGGATAACCTGAGGACAAGAGAAGAGCATAAGAAGGTAGGATTTTTATTGACCAATTCCCATAAAAGGTCAGTATTGTTTTTTGTATGCCTGATTTTCTTGGATCCGAGAAAAAATACCTTTAGTTTATGCTGTAGGCCTATTATTTGTATCCAATGCTTATAAATTTAACGGAATCAATGCGAGACACTTCGGAAAATGAATATCGTAACATATAAACATAATTCCAGGTCTAACTTTGTAGTTACCATAATTATTGTAGGAAACCTTTGAGATGGTAGCCAGCGCCATGTACTGTATTACCATTTTTGACGGAGTCTAATTGGCCAGTGGTGAACCTGATGTTACAAGCCATTTGTGCAATGAAATCATGGAGAGAGACAGACAGACAGACAGATTTTAAAAAGTCTCACGCAGAGGAAAGGGAAGGTCATATGAAGCCTATAATATACGTATGAGCCATACGCTCTAACAATCACAGCACTTTTTGTATCCTGTTAGGATCTATGATTAGCCTACGATGGAAATCATCCACAGCCCAGCGTACGGATTGTTTAAATAACTGCGATGAGGTTAATTTTAAATAAAGAATTTTGTCAATCCCAGAATGAATCACGCAGTCCTTTTTTAGTAGGCCCACAGCATGATTGTTTTTTTTAGTCTAGGCTCCTTTATTAGGCCTATAACCATATGAAACTTTGTCGCTGCCATGGCTGCGTTATGACAGCTAGTTATGAATAAACGAGAATACAATACAATTTCGGCTCTGACGTTGACGATAGCCCGACGAACGTCAGATGTTCTTGTTTGGACTGTTTGCTATGATTTTGTCTGCCAACGATTTACACGATAACGTGAACAATGACACCATACATTTATTCAGGCTCAACCGGTGATTTGCTTATTCTCCGAGTTCTATAAGCTACTTGACTGTCTATCTGTCCTGCTAACTCATTTTCTCACAAATCGCCTTCCAATAAGTGAATGTAAACTTACACTACATGATTGATGATACATCTCCATACCCAAGTCAGTGCTAATCTTTGTCATACCCCATTGGCTGGTTTCTAGCTTTTTCCTCGTATCAACTGAAATTGGTTCTAATAAATAAGTTTATCTCTAAGAGGTGTCAAGTTCAAAACAGAGTGCTTGATCTTGAGCCACACAGCACATGACTTCCATCATATATTTATACATCATGCATTCAAACATTTTAACTCATATCGCTCTCTTGTGTTGTAGCAATGTTTTGAGACTGGTTGTTGTAAGAACGTTAGTTCATGTCGATTGTAGGACCTCGTACTTTAAAGTTCTATGCGTCGTTTGTACGAAATCAACTAGGCTACCACGCAGCGAGGCCTCACATGCCAACTCGTAATTGACAGTTGCCAAAAACAATTATTTTAATCTGGACTAGATAACATTCATCATAGTTTTTGCTACTGTCTATCGAAGCCCAAGAAGTTGTCGAAGTGGTCAGAGTAATGGAGGAGAGATTCGAGAGGCATAGAGGTCTTCTGGTGGATCGGATCGAACCGGATTTCGGTCTTTTAGATATGTTACTGGCCAGTGGGATTCTGGGGC
>JACEVL010001084.1:208079-229259 GCA_020284085.1 Aporrectodea caliginosa
GAAATGAAGAGGAGACAAGAGAATTAGAAACTATCATCATCAACCACGAACATGCAACTATGAAAGAAATACAAGCAAGTGAGAAACTGAAGCAAGAACTGGATATAACAAGAAACGCTATTGAAAATTTAAAAGCATCAAATATGAAGTTAACCCATGAACTAGACAATGCACAATAATAGACAATCAGCAGAAGTCAAGCTCTTAGTGATAGATGTCAGGAAGAGCTAGACAAAAAGAATTGTGCCATAAGCAAACTTCAAGCAAATAGTAACAGTCTTCAGCAAGAACTGGGAAACGAGCGAATGTGCAACGGACAACTTCAGGCAAATACTGAGACACTTCGACAAGAGCTAGACAACAAGAACTTGACCATCAGCCAACTTCATGCAAGTAGTGAAACATTTAAAAAAGAGCTAGAATATGAGAAAATGAGCCAGACAGAATTTAAAGCAAATATTGGCAGACTTCAACAAGAGATCGAGGATGCGAAAATAATCAATAGAAAGCTTCAGGCCAATTATAGTGAGACACTTCGAGAAGAGCTAGGGAGCGGCATTTTGAAAATCAACAAACTTCATACAGATATCGAAGCAATTCAACAAGAGTTAGAAACTCAAAAATTGAGAAACAGAGAAATTCAAGTAGTTCATGACAACGTTCAACAAGAGGTAAAAGAAAAGAACTTGACCATCAGCCATCTTCATGCAAGTAAAGAATCAATCCAAAGAGAACTAGATATTGAGAAAATTAGCAAAATAGAACTTCAGGCAAACAGTGACAGACTTCAGCAAGAGCTAGACAATGAGAAACTCAGCAACAAAGAATTTAAAGCAAGCAATGATACATTTCGGCAAGAGCTAGACAAGGAGAAGTTCACCAACAAAGAACTTCAAGCAACTAGTGATAAACATGAACAACAGTTTGAAAATGGGAAAATGGGCATACAAAAACTGCAGGAACTTAGTGACCAGCTTCAACAAGAAATAGACAACAAGAATTTGACCATCAGCAATCTTAATGCAAGTCAAGAACTAATCAGAAAAGAGCTAGAAAATGTGAAAGCAAGCCATGCAGAAATGCAGGAAAATATTGATAAACTTCTAAAAGAGGTGGATAGCAAGAATTTCACCATCAAACATCTTCAAGAGCGTAGCGAAGGAATTCAAAAACAGCTTGAAACCGAGAATATAAACAACAGACTGCTTCAAGCAAACAGTAATAAACTTCAGCAAGAGCTAGACAGCGCCAATGAGACCATCAGCAGTCTGCACACAAGTCGGTTGACAATTGAGAAAGAACTAGAAGATGAGAAAATGCTTAACATTGAACTTACAGCGCACAATTATAATGGCCTACAGCAAGAGCTAACAGATGTGAGAGCAATCAGCAAGCAATGTCGATCAAGTAGTGACAGACTTCAAGAAGAGCTAGACAATGAAAAAATGAACTCCCGCCATCTTCTGCAAGAAGAAGACAATAAGATAACGAATAACATTCAACGTCAAGAAAGTAATAAAAGACTACAGCAAGAAGTAGACAATGAGAAAACGAAGAACCAGCAACTTCAAGCAGAGAATGACAGATTTCGGCAAGAGCTAGACAAAGAAAAATCCAGTAAGCATCAAATTCGAGCAAGATTTAATAAACTTCAGCAAAATTTTTACTATGGTAAACGAGATAGTTGGCAGCTTGAAGCAAATAGTGACAGCTTTGAACAGATGTTCTATGGCAAGAAATTGACTGACCATGAATTTCGAACAAATAAAGAAGCAATCCATCAGGGGCAAGAGCGCGAGACAACAAGCATGAACCATAATGATGTAATGGATGATAAACTGCAACAAGAGTTGGACAAGGAGAAAATAAGCATTCGTTCCGTTGAAGCAAACGCTGCCAGCGGTGCTGTGGAAAATCTGGACGTACAGGACTTCACCAACGACGGATCTCAAATCAAGAGCTGTGATCTCCATCAGGACTTGCACAAACAAAACAGTAATTTCTTTTCTTTTCGGGAGATTAATTTGAAAATTTAACTTAGGATACCAACTTCACAACATTGTATAGCAGAAATCTTCAGTCATAGATCAGGTTTTTCAAACTAATTTTATGCACTGATGCCAAACCTCAGAAACTTAATGACACTGCAGTCAAAATCGTGAATATCTTTGCAAGCAACTAGCTACCTGTAATATTTTGATATTCCTGAAAATTTCCAAAGTTTTATTCCTCCCTCACATTGACAGATGTTGTATTTCCAATGCAAGAGATTTATTATTGGATATACCACCAATAATAAACTGAAAAGTTTCAGTTATGAACGGCCTTGCTTCACTTCTGCACAGTAGCTTATTTGTAATACATATTAATTGTGTGAATTGCCTTTAACAGTCTTCTAAGTCTTGAGATATACTTTAGGTGACCCCTACTTATAAAGTAATGAAGCAGTCATGTTTTATCTCTAAAAATGATCTCCTGGAAATGATCACAGTGCCTGAGTGGTCATTGTATTCAGTTTACTTAGATGAAGTAGCCTAGGCATAATTATCCCAAAACAAAGTGATAAGCTAGCACTCTATTCTATTCTATTCTATTCTATTCTATTTATGGACTTATAAAGCGCCTCTCGCAGTACAACCTAATCAGAAGCGCTTCCAGTGCGAAGGGCCCGTCGAAAAAAGAAAAGTCTTAAGAGAACGAGCAGAAACAGAGGTACCCGCAGATAACATTACAGCACGAGTTAAAGCAGGGAGGTCATTCCACAGCAAAGGTCCAACGGAGGCATAGGCACGATGCTGTGCTGTGGCAGTCCGAGACCTCGGAACTAGAAGGTCATGATGGTCAGAAGAGCGGAGAGGACGTCCAGAGGTAGCTGAGATAGGCCGTCTCATAAGATCACAGAGGTAGCGTGGAGCTTGACCTAAATACGTTTTACACGTAAGAAAAAGAATTTTAAACTGAATCCGAGCAGTTAGAGGAAGCCAATGAAGGTCTTGAGTCACGAAAGTCGAAATCTGGGAGAAACGAGGTAGGCGGGCAATTAAACGAGCAGCAGAATTAAGTACTGATTGGAGTGGAGCCAGGCGAAGTTTTGGTAGGCCCATAAGTAACGAGTTACAGTAGTCAATGCGTGAACAGACAAAGGCATGAACCATGGAAGAAAAAATCGGCGAGGGGACAGATCGTCGAATGGCACGTAGACGCCGCAAGTGATAAAAACTGGACCGAGAGAGATTAGAGATATGTGCAGAGAAAGAAAGAGTACTGTCAAGAGTAACACCCAGGTTACGGACATTTGTAGAGAAAGTAAATTGAGGGAACTGCTTGGCAAGTAAATCGTAATCAAGTTTAATTAGCTGTTGGCGAGTGCCAAGCCAGATCAATTGAGTCTTGGAAGAGTTGAGTGAAAGACGATTAGAGGACATCCAACAATTGAGATCAGCAGAAAGAGATTCGATAGATTGGGAAAGAGCAAGCTGGTGAGAAGAGGGGCCATGAACAAAGGCCTGGACATCATCAGCATAAAGGTGACCAGAGGCTGAGTTTTTAGCAAAGAGAAGAGGAATATCGGCTGTAAACAAGATATAAAGAAGTGGACCCAGCACAGATCCTTGAGGGACACCAACTTTAACAGGTACCCATGAGGTGCGGGAGTCTCCTAGAATAACCATTTGAGTACGATCAGTAAGATAGGAGCGAAACCAAAGAAGAGGAAGGCCACTAAGACCAAAGGAAATTTCAAGGCGATGTAATAGAATATCATGATCTACCATATCAAATGCTGAAGATGCATCAAAAAGTGCTAAGAGAGTAACGTAATAGTAACTCTATTGGACTTGTGCATTACAAAAGTAAAAGTGCAACTGGATGTTTTAATGTCCATTAAAGCTGTCCATCTCAGTACCTATACCTGTATATTCCCTTACAATGGAGGTGAGACAGTCATGGATTTATATTTGTTTGGACAATTATATTATAGGTAATGCAATTACAATTTGCTATTTTATAGAATAATTTGTGTATAATGTGATTTTCAGTTAACGATGAGAACCGATACAAATGGCAACCCTTCTTAGCCAAGATGATTCAAACAAAAGCCGCACAAGCAGAAAAGAAGGGGATCAATGGTGTGACGATCTTGGACAACGAATTGTTTGTTATAAGCAATGAAAGTTCAGAAATAGAAGTTTACGACTCGAATAAGCTCAGCTTCAGTCGTCGTTTCTCTTTGACAGATTTAGTTGCCCCAGTGGACATCGGATCCTGCACAGTCTATAAATATCTTTACATCATGGATGTCAAAGTCATTGGTCAGTCGAAGGAAATCCTACTAGTTAGTCCAAAAGGCAAACTCTTGCAGCAATGGTCCACAGACGGATGGGGTCGCCTGTCTGTGACGAAAGATCAGAACGTACTGTTGACTGTTTACTCGAAAAACAAACTAAATGAATATTCGCCACACGGGAAACTGATCCGTGAGATAAAACTAGACCCAACGTCCTATACAGGCATACGACATCCATGGCATGCCATAAAACTGGCCACCGGTAATTACCTGGTCAGCCACGGGTATGACAGCAATGACCAACACAGAGTGTGCACGGTGGATGCCGAGGGAAATGTCACAAAGTCATTCGGTTGGAGCAGTGGAATGACCATCAATGGAATGAATGGACCGGTGCATTTAGCCGTCGACGTAGGTGGATTCGTGATGGTGGCTGATCGATGCAACTGTCGCGTGCTGTTACTGGATGCATCCCTGAAATATGTCAAGGAATTCATCTCCGCTAAGAACGGACTACGTCAACCGCGAAGAATTCTTCTGGATGAAGCCAACGGTCGACTGCTTGTGGTCGACAACGAATGGGATTCTGAGAAGGAGTTATGCATAGACGGACAAATTTTAGTTTTTGAAATTGCATGAACCCAGCTGCAACTTCATTTTATTAGCCAGAATTATGTTTAGCCATTACATAACAGAGATGTTGTAATTGTAGCCTACTTGAGTACAAGTCGAGTACAGTTTTTAAGTAATTGTACTCTAAAGGTGTCCAGAAAAATGGTACATCGCATAAACCAACAATGCTCAAGTTTTCCTCATTATTCTATTCATATGCTGTATATAAATATTTTTTACATAAATTTAGAATGCTATCCTGAGGTCGCTCAAAGCCCCCGAGGAAATGGCCATAACTCAGACAAATATTGTTCTGTTTGGGTCATTCACGTACCTGCTTGCTCGGGCCAATAAGGGCTATATTCCAGAAGACAGTGTACTAAAAGACTAACATAATCCGAGGTCATTTCAAGGTCAAAATGTCAAAATAAAGGTAAACTGGCCGTAGATCAGTCAAATGCTGTTTTATTTGGGTGGTTGTGAGTTATGGTCATTTTTTCTTGATTTTGACCTTTTGGCCTTAAAATGATCTCGGATTGTGTAAATCTTTTAGCACTATGTCTTTCGAAATGTAGCCTTTATCGACCCGGACACACAAGTATAAACGAATAACCAAAATAGAACAATATTTGTCCGAATTTCTGACCATTTTCCTGATTTTTCTCTGAAATTGTCCTTTTTGACCTTAAAATAACCTTGGATTGTCTTGCATTTAGTACCCTCGTTTCCTACAAAAGGTAACCCTTATCAAGAGGAGAAACACAATAAATAATTAGGCGATTTGAATTTTTATACCGAGATCTGGTCATTTTTTTTAAATTTTGCTAGATTTCTCTTTTTCTGACCTTGAAATTACCTTGTATGACCCTGAATATGGTGTCTATATTGTCTATATTGTCTATATTGTCGTCGTGACAAACGCAACAACAAAAGGCTCATCTAAATCGGACTTTTTATTAATTTTTTGTGACAGAAAGGGTAAATCGACAAAGGACCCAAGTTCCAAGACCCGAGAATTGGCGTCTTTAGTCCTGAGAATTTAAGTAGTCTATGGTTCGGGGCTTTGAGCGACCTCAGGATAACATTTAACAATTCTGTAAAAAATGTTTTTAGACAACATGAATAAAAAATAATGGGAAAAACTTGATTATGGGTGGTTTCTGCAATGTATGATTCTTCTGGACACCCCTATTTTTACATGTACTTGAGACCAGAGTATAATACTTGAGACTTTTCATGAGTGACAAAAGTTCTTTAAAATGGAAAAATACATGACATGAACAACTTGTATGGTCAGATAGATAATTATAATAAGTTGGCTTTTAATGATTAACTCTTACAGGTTGGACATTTTCACAGAACTTCTTTTGTGGAGACCTGTGCCTGTATATCAAGCTACATCAGATCAGTATAATTATAGTACATCTTGATCAATATTTCCTTCCGGTTGTCTTGCTAAAATGGAGCAATTAGACGCTAACAATGTTCGTAATCAAACAATTAATATATCTAGCTTTGTAAAGTTTGATTGTAATAATTTTACTGTGAAGAGATCAGTTATTTCTGTCTAGTGCAAGATTTATGTTTAGCCAGGAAACATTATGGTGTCTTTGATGAATGTGATTGTTTGGACTTATGGAAACACAGCAACGCTGTTCTCAAGAAACTGTTTGAGCCAGCGCTTAGAACATTGAGTGACAAGATGCTCACATAGCTAAAATTTCCCTTACCGGATCTCTGCCTTGGTTTGGCGCTGCCTCGCGGGTGTGGCCCCTGTTTACTTACAGGAGCTCTGCTGCTCCACCCTGAGCGTCCAGCGCCGTGGTTCTCTCCGCTCCTCTAAGCAGGCTGAGCTTCTTGTTCCCCGGTCACGGACAACTATTATGCAGCGCCGTGCCTTTTCTGTTGCTGGCCCTGCAATATGGAATGAGCTCCCTGTGGATCTACGCCTAATGCATAGAGCCCTTGCGGCCACATTCTTCTCTAACCTGAAGACTGTTCTCTTTAGCCGGGGTTGAGTCGGGAGCGCTTCTGAGTAGATAATCTTGAAGGGGCGCTATATAAATCTCTGAAATGAATGAATGAATTTCTCAAGAGTCAAGACTAATTCTAAATGAGTGCATGTGTGCTACAACATGATCAGTGAAACTACATTGTTTATTTAGCCTTCATTGCTAACGAAATAAATAGGGTCTACACTCTACATGTTTCTCCTTAATTGCTCTTACAGAAGCCACACACTTGCATTATAACCTAAGTACTAGTACTTGTACTTTAAACCTGAATAGGCCAACTTAAGACATGTCTAATGACAAAGCACTGGTCTATGTCTGTTACAGTAAAGGACATCATTATGTTCAAGATCCTGATAAATCTGTTGCAAAACTCGGAACTTGCAAACTGCGCTTTGTGAAGAGTGCAAGTGAACATGACATCACTATTTTACTTTGTTGCCTACCGAAGACCATTTTAATATTAATGATGTGCTTCAAAGCCTTAGGGGCCGTCCATAAATGACGTCACGAGATTTGGGCCCGATTTTTCACCCCTCGTCACACGTCGTCACAAAGAGTAACACCCCTGAAAAATGACGTCACAAAGCTCTGACACCCCTAAAACCAAATTTCCATTTGATAATAAAACATGTTTTAAGTCACATTTATTGTCATTGTAATAAGTATTTAATGTGGCACTGCACTCTGATGTCGTATTAAAGTAGAAAGTGAAGTCAGGTATTAAAAAGGAGTCGTTGGAAAGCTGATATTAGCATAATATTAACTTGAATATTCATCATCTAACCAACTAATAGTGATGTTCTGAATATTTTGTAGCAGAACAGAGCAAAATGGAAAGAGTAGAGTTAGACCTACCACGTTAACATATTCAGTCCACAGAATGAAAATCTCTAGTAGAATAATTAGAATTAAAATGTTTAATATAAACAATTTATCTAAAAACGTACAGAATTTATACTTCTCCATTCACCCATGACGAAGTAAAATGATCCTTCATGAAACAAATAGGGAGAGCATGAATATTTAAAAATGTGACGGTGACCAAATATTTAAATAATTAGAAAATTATTAATAATGGTGCCCGTATACATTAAAATAATAAAACAAATAATGAAATTTTAATGCTCAAAATAAGTGCTGTTATTTTTAGAATTAAATTGTTGTTAATTGTTAAATTTCATTACATAGACCTGATGTAACTAGTAACTTCTATTGCGCCGGTGTCTACTGCACCACAAGGTATCAACCGATGGCGCCAAAAAGTAACACTTAATCAGGTCAATGCATCTAGAATGTAATTCATCTAAGACAGAGGTTCCGCGACAACTCGTCTACAGACTTTTCGTCTAACGACACTTCGTCTGCAGATACTTCGTCTACCGACATTTCGTCTACAAGTGTAGCCTATCTGTAATTCTGTATCCATTACGGCTAATCAACAGAGACCGTTTTCATCAATCCCACTTCCATTTAGGGAAACACTTTTTTCATCAATCCAGCTTCCATTTGAAAGTGACAATATCAAATAACTTTGTAGACGAAATGTCGTTAGACGAAGTGTCTGGAGACGAAGTGTCGTAGACGAAATATCGGTAGACGAAATTGTCGTGACACCAAGACAGAGACAGTCAATGACTCTTTTCAATAACTCTTTTCAATAACTCTTTTCAATAACTCTTTTCAACAACTCATTTCAATAACTCTTTCAATAACTCTTTCAATAACTCTTTTCAATAAATCTTTTCAATAACTCTTTCAATAACTCTTTTCAATAACTCTTTTCAATAACTCTTTTCAATAACTCATTTCAAAAACTCTTTTCAATAACCCTTTTCAATAACTCTTTTCAATAACTCTTTTCAACTCTTTTCAAACTCTTTTCAATAACTCTTTTCAATAACTCTTTTCAATAACTCTTTTCAATAACTCTTTTCAATAACTCATTTCAATAACTCTTTTCAATAACTCTTTTCAATAACTCTTTTCAATAACTCTTTTCAATAACTCTTTTCAATAACTCTTTTCAATAACTCTTTTCAATAACTCTTTTCAATAACTCTTTCAATAACTCTTTTCAATAACTCTTTTCAATAACTCTTTTCAATAACTCTTTTCAATAACTCTTTTCAATAACTCTTTTCAATAACTCTTTTCAATAACTCTTTTCAATAACTCTTTTCAATAACTCTTTTCAATAACTCTTTTCAATAACTCTTTTCAATAACTCTTTTCAATAACTCTTTTCAATAACTCTTTTCAATAACTCTTTTCAATAACTCTTTTCAATAACTCTTTTCAATAACTCTTTTCAATAACTCTTTTCAATAACTCTTTTCAATAACTCTTTTCAATAACTCTTTTCAATAACTCTTTTCAATAACTCTTTTCAATAACTCTTTTCAATAACTCTTTTCAATAACTCTTTTCAATAACTCTTTTCAATAACTCTTTTCAATAACTCTTTTCAATAACTCTTTTCAATAACTCTTTTCAATAACTCTTTTCAATAACTCTTTTCAATAACTCTTTTCAATAACTCTTTTCAATAACTCTTTTCAATAACTCTTTTCAATAACTCTTTTCAATAACTCTTTTCAATAACTCTTTTCAATAACTCTTTTCAATAACTTTTCAATCTTTTCAATAACTCTTTTCAATAACTCTTTCAATAACTCTTTTCAATAACTCTTTTCAATAACTCTTTTCAATAACTCTTTTCAATAACTCTTTTCAATAACTCTTTTCAATAACTCTTTTCAATAACTCTCTTTTCAATAAACTCTTTTCAATAACTCTTTTCAATAACTCTTTTCAATAACTCTTTTCAATAACTCTTTTCAATAACTCTTTTCAATAACTCTTTTCAATAACTCTTTTCAATAACTCTTTTCAATAACTCTTTTCAATAACTCTTTTCAATAACTCTTTTCAATAACTCTTTTCAATAACTCTTTTCAATAACTCTTTTCAATAACTCTTTTCAATAACTCTTTTCAATAACTCTTTTCAATAACTCTTTTCAATAACTCTTTTCAATAACTCTTTTCAATAACTCTTTTCAATAACTCTTTTCAATAACTCTTTTCAATAACTCTTTTCAATAACTCTTTTCAATAACTCTTTTCAATAACTCTTTTCAATAACTCTTTTCAATAACTCTTTTCAATAACTCTTTTCAATAACTCTTTTCAATAACTCTTTTCAATAACTCTTTTCAATAACTCTTTTCAATAACTCTTTTCAATAACTCTTTTCAATAACTCTTTTCAATAACTCTTTTCAATAACTCTATTCAATAACTCTTTTCAATAACTCTTTTCAATAACTTTTCAATAACTCTTTTCAATAACTCTTTTCAATAACTCTTTTCAATAACTCTTTTCAATAACTCTTTTCAATAACTCTTTTCAATAACTCTTTTCAATAACTCTTTTCAATAACTCTTTTCAATAACTCTTTTCAATAACTCTTTTCAATAACTCTTTTCAATAACTCTTTTCAATAACTCTTTTCAATAACTCTTTTCAATAACTCTTTTCAATAACTCTTTTCAATAACTCTTTTCAATAACTCTTTTCAATAACTCTTTTCAATAACTCTTTTCAATAACTCTTTTCAATAACTCTTTTCAATAACTCTTTTCAATAACTCTTTTCAATAACTCTTTTCAATAACTCTTTTCAATAACTCTTTTCAATAACTCTTTTCTAACTCTTTTCAATAACTCTTTTCAATAACTCTTTTCAATAACTCTTTTCAATAACTCATTTCAATAACTCTTTTCAATAACTCTTTTCAATAACTCTTTTCAATAACTCTTTTCAATAACTCTTTTCAATAACTCTTTTCAATAACTCTTTTCAATAACTCTTTTCAATAACTTTTCAATAACTCTTTTCAATAACTCTTTTCAATAACTCTTTTCAATAACTCTTTTCAATAACTCTTTTCAATAACTCATTTCAATAACTCTTTTCAATAACTCTTTTCAATAACTCTTTTCAATAACTCTTTTCAATAACTCTTTCAATAACTCTTTTCAATAACTCTTTTCAATAACTCTTTTCAATAACTCTTTTCAATAACTCTTTTCAATAACTCTTTTCAATAACTCTTTTCAATAACTCTTTTCAATAACTCTTTCAATAACTCTTTTCAATAACTCTTTTCAATAACTCTTTTCAATAACTCTTTTCAATAACTCTTTTCAATAACTCTTTTCAATAACTCTTCAATAACTCCTTTCCCTCTCTGGAACAAACTCCTGCCAGTATTACGACGGATAACTGATCCATCCTACGGACTCACCAAACCTCATCTCTTGCCATCTCTCGAAAGTCTTGCACTCAAAATGAAAAAACTGCTTCTTACAAATCCTAATGTGATTTCTACGCTTCCCTCACCACCATCGCCATTTCAACTCTAAGCATCATGCAATTTAGCTGTCTGACCCTTTTGAATCTTGACTTGTAACCGATATCACCCCGCCCCATTTCGAATATGTTTTGACTAAGTGCCTGTGAGTAAGCTGGTTCCTTCAACTTCGGTTTTTGGGCGCTGTACAAATCTAGAGATTACGATGCGATTACCGTGGTAGGTTAATCTGCCAAATATTCGACCTCCAACTCATTTTTAACAACCGAGACACTGTTTGGCACCCATTAAGACTGGTAGCGTTGGTCAATAACGAATGATTTCATCTGATCAATAATAATTCATTCCTTCGTAGACCCTCTATTATTCTTATGTTTATCTTCAAAATCGTCAGCTGCTGGCGTTCAAATTTTGGAAAGCTGCGTAAATTATTTCATTTCGCACGTAGGCCTAAAGAGCAGTTTAGCTTGCTATCTGTCGAATACGTAGAAGTAGGCCTACTTTTCGTTGGTGATGTACAGCGAGGTAATAAAAGAAACGTGCCTCGTGTCTGTCCACACGCTATTCAAATGGAACCAAATAATGACCAGAAGAAAACGATTGAATTTCTTTATAAAACTTTTTGCGGCTCAATATCTTAGAAATTTTGGTTATCCCGTAGTTTACGTTGCTAAATTATTTTAATGTCTTCAATGGCGTAGGCCTACTTCACGTTGCTAAGTAAGCAGTCTATCGATGTCTATGATAAAGATAAGATAGCCTAAAGATAAGAATATTCTTTAATTGACCAATTGCTATCGGAATTTTAGTCAACCATCATCAATCCAGCTTCCATTTCGTCGAGAAAAAAATCATCAATCCAGCTTCCATTTAACGACAAAAATTATTCAACTTCTACTTTTTTTAAATTTCATTAATGGAACTTTTATTTCAACAAAGGACTATGCCTATTCTCATGGGTCCAGCTTCTCCTTACGATTTGTTTATGTGATCACAGTTTAATTGATAAGTTTTTATACGTTAACTCATTTTCTTTTATTCTTCAGTTTAACGAACTATTAGCCTATTCTTGTTTTAAGTTGTCTTTGAATAATGAATACCACTCTTCAATAAAAAAAACTCTTTAATAACCTGTGGCACGGTGGTCGTCTGGTTACAGCGTAGGGACCCTGGGCAAGTCCTTCACTCGCAATTATTGCTCATGCGCTTCGGCGTGAAACTCCGATTCAGCGTCCGCGCAGTAGTCGGAAGCGCCTCTGAATAGGAATCTGGAAGGGGCGCTATAACAAATGTTCAAATACAAAATACAAATACAAATACAGCGGTTGACCTGTAACGCGGAGAGTACGGGTTCGATCCTCGTCCGGTCGATTACTGTGTAGTAGGGTGCAGTGAAAAAAACAAAAAATTAGAAATTCAAAAGGTAATAGCATATGGGGTCAAAAAGGTCGAAAAGTTTTTTAAAATATTAATGTCTTCCACCTCCACCAGAGGGCCAAAGTTACGAAAAATGAATTTTTCGCGAAAATTTCAGATTTTCTTGTAAAATATTTTAATTGAAAACTAATTAAATGTAATTCAATATAACGCTGGATAGAGCTCTTAACACGAAATAAAACGGTGTATTAATTTTCAGAACATGTCCATATTTCTAGGAGTTATTAACTTTTTGCCATTTCCTCTGGTTCGCGACATGTCGCTAAGTCTGAAAACGGTTAAACACTAATAACTTTTTTATCCTTCGAGATATTTCAACCCATAGTATGTCACTCGATTCAGCTCGGAATCGCCTTTCTAACGGTATATTGTGATGCGGGATTGTTTAGCAATAGGCTACACATTTGTTTAAAAATTTACAGTTTTTTGCAATTTTTCATTGATTCTGCTGTCATTTCAGCTGAATCCGATTAAACTTTGTCCGATGAATAGAGCGCTAAGAACATTCCATTTTGATCGTGAATAATTGCGAAATCGTCGCCTGAGAATTATCTTGTCGTATCTCCACTTTTTTCGAAAAGCAGTTTAGAGTTGATTTGTAGCAGAATTTTTGGATCTTTCTTCAGTTTCAATGGCTAAGAGATACGACAGGTCGCTTTAAAGATATTCAACAAAATATACTGTCGTATGTCCTGTTTTCAGAAACATTTCATCGTATCTCCACACAGCATTCGTTGTGTAGCAGTGTATGTTGTTGTATGTTCAGAGAAAGCTCGTCGTTGATTGGACGAGCAGGAGATACAACAGTATAAACCTGTGCGCTTAGCTGGATTAAAGTGTCGCATATCCAGACAATTAAAAGTTTTTCTTTTAAAAATCCGGACTATATCCATGAATATTTTAACGAAAACACTCTCTAATAATTGGTCGTTGCTTGATTTAATCATTTCATGTCTTTGTTTTCCGTAGGATGGTTCGTAATATTTGTAAATCCATTTTATACAAAATTTTCATAAATTTCTTAAAAACAGCTCTAATCGTACATTTTTTAAATGCAGGGTCTTTATGCAATATTTATGTTTTAATATGACGTCTGTGTGTGAACTGTAATTTGATAATGCCCTCCTTATTGCATTGAATTTCTCATTTTTCCGCAAAATGCGGCCCAAACTTCAACCTCGATTATCTCGGAATTTTGGAAAATGGAGATACGCGAGGATAATTCTCAGGCGACGAAATGTTGAAGCATAGGCTACACGCTGCAATGCCTACTCGTTCTGAAACATTGTTTTCGAAGTTCGGGCACCGACAGGAACTAGCCTACGGTAGACTGTTCTACCACCATAATATGAGAAATGTGTTTCTGTTGAACTGGTCCACTACCTTGATCTTCACTCGCTATGCCTCCTCATTACTCCCACAGCAAAGAAATCAGGATTTTGTATAAGCTGGTAAGCGTGGGATAGCCTGAAAGTTACACGTAATGGGCCTAATGGCTCAATCTAACGGATTTCAATCCTCTCCTCCATTCTAACAAAATACTTTAATGTGGAAAAGTCAGTGCCGGCGCTAGGGCCCCCGAACCCCCGGTCGGGGGGCCTCCAGTTTGTTAGGGGCCTCCAAATTTAGCTGATCATTAAGCCTATTTGTGACGTGGGGCCTTCAGTTTGTTAGGGGCCTCCAAATTTAACTGATCATTAAGCCTATTTGTGAGTTGGGGCCTTCAGTTTGTTAGGGGCCTCCAAATTTAGCTGATCGTTAGCCTAAGCTATTTTGTGACCGTTTGTTTCTGAAACCCAAGCACCGGATTATATATCTAAGCAAAAATTAATAGACAATTGATACGCTGGAACGTGAACTATAGAACTAGAAGCCAATGAAGACTTCCTACAGAGGTATCGTGAACCTGGATTTGAACCTGCTATTACAAGTGCACAGAAAATTGCAGAAGACATGGAGGTGAGCACCACTAAGTCTTTCCCTGAAATGAGAAACCTACGCAGAAAAGCTCAGTTTGATTACGAATGTGCAGATGAAATGAATAGACTTAGGCTACATCCGAGCAGCGATTTAAGGCAGATTTCTTCTACAAACTTCTGGATCAGGCGCTGGTTTCAGTTCGGTCACGGTTCCAGCAGATCAAGGATTGGAACAGCATTTTTGGGTTTCTGTGGCGTTATGACACACTCGTTAAAATACACGACACCAATCAACTGCAAAAACGTTGTCTTTACCTCTTTGAGAAGATGGGAGACATAGAAACAAATGAACTTCTAATGGAGATTTCACGTTTTGTTACAGTCTTTCGTCGAGACAATCAGCCTGATTGTAGACGAAAGACTGCAAACAACAAAACAGCTAACAACAGCACGAGACATTCTACAGTACATTTATGTGAATGAACTTCATGACTTTTATCCCAATCTGTCAATTGCACTGAGGATTCTTCTGACCAATCCAGTAACAGTGGCCAGTGCTGAGAGCAGTTTCAGCACAGTGAAGCTAATTAAAGCATTTAATCGTTCCATCATGCTCAGCAGCAGGTTATCATCCCTGGCAATGATCTCAATTGAAAGCTGAACTATGACGAGCTATTTGAACGATTCGCAGACAAGAAGGCGAGACGAAAACAGTTTCCTGAGACATGAGCTCCAGTATCGATGCCAAGTAGACCTATTGATGCCTACATGTACTTTGTTGATTTAGCTGTTTCTATTCATTCATTCATTTAAGATATTTATATAGCCCCTTCAAGATTTCTACTCAGAGGCGCTCCCGACTACAGCGCTGACACTGAATCGGAGTTTAACGCCGAAGCGCATGAGCAATTGCAAGTGAAGGACTTGCCCAGGGTCCCTACGCGGCGGTTTGAGGTGGATTCGAACCCGCAACCCTCCAGTTGCAAGGCATCGAATATACCCTATTGAGGTGGATTCGAACCCGCAACCCTCCGGCTGCAAGGCACCGAACATACCTCTACATACACCACCTCGCCCCACTATAATTGTTGGTGAAAGAGCTTGGTTTAAAGAGACAAAGAGACTGGACGTTCGATCAATCCCGTTTGCAGTGTATTTTTCGTAGTTATTGGGAGGGGGCCTCAAGTAAGGCTGGGGGGCCTCCAGTACCCTAGCGCCGGCACTGAGAAAAGTGCTCAGTGATGCATATGGGGAAGAGAAACAGCGAGTTTTCATATGAAATGGGGGTATGGTGTTAAAAGTGAGTGAGGAAGAAAGGGACTTGGGAGTGATTATGCACAAGAGCGCAAAGCCCTAAAGGCAATGTGCTGAAGCATCAAAAAAGGCTAACTCGACTTTAGGCATGATAAGAAGGACAATAGTCACCCGAGACAAGGATACAATATTGAGGTTGTACAAATCACTGGTTAGGCCTCAGTTGGAATACTGCATCCAGGTATGGAGTCCCTACTTGAAACAGGACATGGAAAAGCTGGAGAAGGTGCAGAGAAGAGCTACAAAAATGATTTGGGGCTACAAGGATTTGGGATATGAAGAAAGGTTGAAGAGGTGTGGACTAACAACATTGGAGAGAAGGAGTAGCAGAGGAGACCTAATTGAAGCCTACAAGATTATTACTGGAAAGGAGGCAGTGCAGAAGGAGAAGTTTTTTGAATTAGCACCAAACAAGGCAACTCGGGGACATAGGTATAAATTATTTAAGAAACCAAAAGGGACATTAGGGCAGAAATTCTTCAGTGCAAGAGTTGTAGATTTGTGGAATAGTTTGGATGATAGTACTGTCTCAGTGGACACTATCACAGCTTTTAAGAAGAAGCTAGGAAAATTGGGCTATTAATCATGTTCCAGGTTAATTGCAGTGGTTCTAACACAGACTAAACGTCTTCTGAACCACTTAAAACCCTTGTTATGTTATGTTATGTTATGTTATGTTATTCCTCTCGACAGGTTTGTCTTTTGCTCGTCATCATCGTCATCATCTAGGTGAATCAGTTCAAGTTTTCCATCGTCTGGAATGAAGTCATTAGGAAGCACAGTCTTTTAGAGCACGATATGCCTGTCGAAACTCCTCAAGCTCTTGGTTTGCACTACCTGTGGGTCTAGGTCGTAGAACAACACTGACGACAACGTAGCCTACCACAACGTACCAACTGCGACCAAGAAGCAAAAAGAAGCAAAAGAAGCAAAAGAAGCCAAAGACAGCAAAACTGTAAAAACACGTCACAATAGTACAGCCCATACTATCATGAACACTGTAAACTAATATCCCAAAGGACATTCACCCCGTTACATACATGTAACCAAAGCAGGGGAAGGGGTTTTCAGGTTGGGTAACCGGCAACCAGCTTATCTGTCTTGGACTCATAACCTAGGATACTAATCTTTACAAATAATATTATATGTAAAGTACGGTACTTTGTTATGACGCCAATCATCTTCGATATGACGGCCTCGTAAAATAAACGTATTAACATCCTCAAAAGTGGAATTTTAAAAAAAATTTGTCACGGAAATTAAAATTAAATATTATATTTTAGGCTACGTCAGCGGCTATAGTTAGCCTACCAATTTTTGATGTAAGTAAGTAAGTAAGTAAGAATATTCTTTAATTGACTACCAGCAAACGCACAGTAGCTTACAGAAGAAATAAATAATACAAACATTTATGCAAAGTCATATAACATTCTCATAATAAAACTTCTTTTTTGCAAAGGCATCAATTCTAGGTAGGGTGAGATCATGTGGTCTGGGCCGCGTATTGTATGGAGTGACCTTACGGGGAGGGAGGAGGTCGTGAAGGACGTGACAAGGATTTGAGAGAATTGAACGAAAAAGAGTAGAATCAGCTCTAGCACAGTGTTTGTCGAAACTAGGAAAATCGGCAGGGAGGAAGCCTAAACGGGTCAATTTTCTCAGAATACCGTTAAGTCGTTTACGCTCTCCTACAGTGGCAAATCCCCGCCAAACAGGGGAGGCATAAAGTAGCCGTGCGAGGGTAGTAGCTCTAACAACGTCAAAGAGACGTTGACCGTGGAGACCGTGGGCGACCAAAATACGTAGCGCGAACATGGATTGTCGGGCTTTGCAGCAAATTTTGTCAATGTGTGCACCACAGTTTAATTGATAAGTTTTGATACGTTAACTTATTTTCTTTTATTCTTCTATTTAACGAACGTATTATTCTTGCTTTAAGTTGTCTTTGAATGCTGACTGAATACCACCAGCGTCAACATTCTTTAGCCTTTGCCCAATATCTGTTCTAAATGATTAGATATTGGAAGTAGGCCTACACGTTTAAACAGGCTTTTCAAACTGATGGCCCTCTACCGATTAATTTGGAAGTAGTGCGTTTAGGCTATGTGCTATTTTTCATATCTTTAATATTCCTTTTGTTGAAGTTGCTAACACTGATCTGATTGATCTAAACTATATCCTACTAACTAGTAATAAATCTGTAATCAAATAACCACAAGTCAACGATTTTTTAATGTTTAGCTCATTGTTATTTTTTACTTAGAGAAACTCTCTATATTAAACACCCGATCGTGAAGACTTCGCTGCTTGATTTAAGCAGTTCTATAGATTTTGCATACTAGTTATAATAAAAAAATACCTCTATAATCGAATCGAATCATTTTTATAGTCGATTTTGTCGACAAATTCTAAGAAATGTAAACGAAATCGTTGACCGCTACTGAGAAATATTTTTGCTTCTCAAGACTGAAATTTCTAACTAAAAATTTGCAAATAGTGAAATTTATCATCAGTGTTTCAGCGCATTCGATCTCTAATTTCTGTATGACATTGCAGGCGTTGGAAACGTTTGTAATAATTTATTATTATAATAATTAATAATAATAACAATGATGATGATGATGATGATGATGATGATGATGATGATGATGATGATGATGATGATGATGATGATGATGATGATGATGATGATGATGATGATAATGATGATGAATAATAATAATGATGATAATAAATAATAAATAATAATAATAATAATAATAATAATAATAATAATAATAATAATAATAATAAATAATAATAATAATGGCGCCGTAATACACGCCATACCGTTACAAGGGCGCCTATAGATGCAGTGATGAAAGGCCGTTTCCATTTGGTCATGAGTTTGCACCCATGAGATCCACCATGCAGCGTCAACTGAAGGAAGAATTCAGTAACATTGCCTAGAACCGAGAGCGGACTGACTCAATATATAATAATAATAATAACAATAGTAACAATAATAGTAATAATAATATTTTATCTTGGACCTGGGTCGCTACCGTATAGGCTACCTTACACTTGCGAACCGAGAGACATCAGTTAAGCCTAGCCTACTTAATCCAGCGAATTTCAGTCACAATTCAGCGATTCAAAGCCGTGGTATTTAGTAGCTTCTTAATTAAACCCACGCACGACATGGATGAGGGATAACCGGGGTGAGAATTGCAGGGGCTGGGGCCTGGGGGGGTTCAACCCCTTCCGGTCTATCTTGGAACCCCATAGTAAAGTCTTTATTGCACATCCAAACTCCACATGGATCAAAGTCTGCCCCCCGCCCCCAGTTATTTTCTACAATTATCATACTGGGATAGCCCTACAGACACACTACTTTTATAATATATAATTAATTTTCTATTCCGGAAAATAACGTAGCCTACCTCTTGGCCAAAAAATTATCACTCTACATAGCCTACACTTGGACTAATAAAATAGGTTTCAGCAACGTCTGTGTCGAATTTTTTCAATTGCTGGTCCTCTACCCATTAATTTGGAAGTAGTTGGTTCATATTTCTAAATGAATTTTTTTAACTTTGTTGAAACTTAACTGCAGTGGCGGCACAACACCAGGGCAAGCCAGCGCAAATGCCCTGGTAAAAAAGCCTTTGCCCTGGTCGATGCCCTGCCTGAATTTTTGCCCTGCCGAGAATTTATTAAAATCTAACCTAAGTTATGGGAGAATCACAGATTTTTATGTAGCGCATTTAGGGCATAAAAGGCCCCTGCACTGGTTTCTTGTATGACATAAAAGGCCCCTGCACTGGTTTCTTGTATACTGCCCCTGGTTACAAAAAATGTTTGGCGCCGCCTCTGCTTAACTGATCAATCTACATCCGTCTAATTAGTAAGAAATCTGTTATTATATAACCATAAGTCAGCAATGTTTAATACTTAGACACTTAGTTCAATTGTTTATTTATTTAGAGCAAATCTTTGTATTGAACACCCGAACGTAGTGAGTCTATTTTCTTATTTAAAGAGATCTATTTCAACGGCTTTTGAAGTAATAATGCTTGTAATGAATTTTGATGAATATTTTGAGTCGATTTTTCGACAAATTCCAAGAAATATAAACCGAAACATTGACAGCGACTTTGAGATGCTACATTTAGGTTATGTATTCTAATGACTATGATGACTGAATTGTCTAATGATAATCGTGATTAAGTTGTATAGAGGCGGAATCACGCGCTTCTTTGAAGGACGTGGAAAAACTTGGGAAAAGTTATGTGAACAATTTGAGAGGGGGTGGCATTGTCTGGAATAATTCGCTGTAAATATACACCGATGTGAAGACAATATATGCATAAATAATATGCCACGTTTTGTTCAGATTCCGACGTCACTATATTGTGTCTATTGGATATATATATATATATATATATATATATATATATCTCTCTCTCTCCTCTCTCTCTCGTAGAGTCCCCTCTTCCCCAGCGGGTCCCCTCTGAGTGTTACATAAGGGGGTGCCTGCCAGCAATGTGAGAGGGCCAATCATCGTCGATATGACGGCGTCGTTAAATAAACGTCGTAGAATGTGAGAGACTTGTTGCCGTTAAGCAGTGGTTGGTGATCGATGTCGCGCGTCGTCAAAGGCCCGTCTCCTCTTCACTCTTCCCCTTGGGATAGGGAAGCGGCTGCGGGCTACAGCAGTGGCGACCGCGGAATCTCGCCGCCAGATGACCGGTGAGTAAACTGTGCGAACGATCGACCGGTGTTTCTTCAAGCCCTCTGATAGACCAGTGTTATTTCAGTTATGGTTTTTCAGTTACAGTTACAGTTAAAGTTATCTAATTTATGATTTTTCAGTTAAAGTTATAGTTACAGTTAACTGAAATCAGATTTTTCAGTTAAAAGTTATTTTTTTTATTTTTCAGTTACAGTTTAAGTTATTTCTCTTTATTTTTCAGTTATAGCATCAGTTATTTTTTCACACATCATGACTCATGACACACTGACCACAAGTATTCTGAACAGTTACCAGAAATATTTACACAGCAAATCAACGTATTGTCGGTTTACTTTAAAGAAAACACGACGTTCCAGATTAACACTTGCTCTGTTCCGACAATTAGTGTGCCACACTCGTTGTTTTCAGCATCCTTTAAAGCAACAGTGCGAACACAACATCGACTTTTGTCGTATGAGGCTTCATAAACAAAATGTTCCCACATGCCAC